>JAXQGN010001206.1:0-53395 GCA_037039805.1 Irpex sp. M6601 | reverse complement strand
TGTGCCGGCGGGTTTGACGGCGGGGAAGAGGCCGTTCCCGTGTAGCCCTGACGCGATTGCGTGTATTGTGGAGGAGTGGTCTTGGTTCTGAACACACTGGCGTTGTTGGTTCTTGGCTTACGGTTCTTGGTTCTTGGTTTATGGGTTATGGTTAAAGAAAGGAAGGAATATTAGAATATGTATGAGATATGTATCGTGACGAAGCAGGATGGTTATACTGTAAATTTATCTTCAGTACGTATTTGTATCGCTTAGAGGTGCTCAGCTTGACGCACTGCTGTCGAATAATTGGAGAATAATCAGGGATCTTATTGTGTGATTATGTGAACGTGGTCAACACGAGGCACCCGTCGTCACAATCCTCCGCGTCCAAGAACACCGTCTGATGCGTAAGGAAACCTGACCTACAACGCGTGTTTATGGTGTGCCACAGTATGCGGCGGCGGATATAACGGCTGTGGTTGATCCTCGTGCTTCGTACTTCGTGTCTGTGTCTTTGACTCCACGTATCTCACTGCGATGGCTGAAGGGGTTGAAGGACAACCGTTATTCAGAGGGCATCCTGCGCAGCCTGTTGTAGCTGGTAAGCTGGTCAGAATAGTTGGGGTATCCCAGGGTGGTAGCTTACAATGTTGTTTGATTGACTATGTAGCTGCTGGAGCTGCTGCTGTAGCATGGGGTCTATCAAAGCTTGTTCCATCTAATGCTCGTGAGTCAAAACCTTCGATTTGTACTGCGTCAACTCACATTGCATTTGCATATGTAGATACGTACAATCTTCTGCAAACTGGTGTGGCATTTCTAGCCATAGTGGCTGCGGCAACCTTGTGAGCGGGCTTGATTTATCGAGGAATCAACGATATTGAAGACTTCATTCTTATTCCGCATAGTGTGGTGATGCACCATAGACAAGATGGCAGGTTCTTGTCACAAACGCAACAAGAGATGATCCTGTTCACGGGTTTTGGGCTGCTTTGCTTCGGTGAGCGGCCTTGAGTTCGAGAAGATTAATATTACGCGTCCTGACCAGCAAACATAGTACTGTTTGTAGCAAAGCGAGCACTATCGGAGGATAGCGTTGAGGCTGCTGCAGTGGCAAGTCAGGCTGGTGCCGAGAGCGGCAATACGGGAGGAGGAGCGAGTTCAGGAGGAGGCGGTTATCGACGAGCTCCGCAGGGATATGTCATGGACGAATACTATTGGTACTGAAGGATATGAGTGAGCTTCGAATGGGACTGTGTATGATGTGCACAAATGACCTACGAAAGTCACAGACCGTGCTTACGATGTCATGACAAACAATCTATTCCACGATGCGGCCAACTGAGGTCCACAGAAAGCCACGAATGACGATCATCAGATGCAATGAGTAGATCCACCATTGACAGAAGAAGCTCGAGATAAAAATGTTCAGTAATCTGCACTGACCTCGAGCTCCACCTTGAAGTGTGTCGGAACCGACGGTTGGTCGAGTGCCTGGCCATAATGAAAATCACAAGCTTTCGAGCATTACAGTATACTTACACTGGCAGCACAATGGGCTACTTACGCTGCACCATCGTTACTGTAGAGCATTCCCACCTGCCAGTGTTGTTCGCCGTATTGCGGCAGTGGACGAGATTCAAGCCTCGTGTATGCCAGCAATGTTGATGATCGCCGTTTGGGCGAGCCCGGGTATCTACGATTGAGAATATTCAAGTAAAATGAGAAATCATTCAAGCACAGGAAGTGGAACGAGTCTGTCTGACACGAAACGTATCACGTACGTCTCCGATGTATTCACGACGTCGAGGAGAGCGAAGGAGTCCCGCTGAGCGAGCAGAATGCGCCCACGTGCCCGACACGTGTTACGGCGCATAGGTCGTTACGTCACAGTGCGCAGATGCGAAGGTCCCCGCGTTGACAGAACAAATACAGGTGGCTGGGAAATATTCATAATTCAACACGGCGTTGTCTGATTGCCCTCGACCCTCCCTCTTGTCTGCTCCGCCCATCTCAAAAGGATACCCTCTATTTTCTGTCCATTGCGAGGAATTCACGGTGTGTATGCAGCATCGAACACGTACCACGCGGTGCTCACTCGTTCCACAGATGACGCAGCTTTTCAAGGACATGCGGACGTACGCATATAGTCAGTAATAATCAATTCATGAATCGACGCATGCCACAGCTCTCTAACAATGCTTCCCCACAGTTGCCGTCCTTCTCTTCTCTATCACCGTGCTCGGCATCGCAGCCTACCAGGCCAGCATCTTCTTGCCAGATATCCAACGTATGGCATTAATCCTACGTTTGTCTGACAACTGGAGCTCATAATCTCGATTCACATAGATGACTTTGGCATATTCGCAGTTATTGTGCCTTCAGTCACAATACTAATAACATTAACGCTGTATGTGTTGAACCTTTTGTTGAAATGGAGAGTACTGATTCGTGTTTGTCCGTATATAGATTTGGATGGTCTAGACCGTGGTTTGAGGCGTTGTTCTTGTTCATATGCGGTGTGTTGTGGCTAGGTACGTATGCGATCACCGCTCGTTCAACCTGGCCATTGTACTCATAAGTACCCGTGATTTAGCGATGGGTGCATGGGAAGCGTACGTCCATGAATTCACTTCGGCCGACACTGGTAATATAGTCTGACAAACCCCTCTTCAGTGATATCCTAGGCAGTACTCAATGTGATGCGCTGGGAAACCAAAGGACAGCAACTAAGACTGGATCCAGTGCGTTCTGTCCGTACTATGGCGATGTCGATCTAACTTGTGTTCATTTCACCCATGATAGTCAGCAGCAAATCATGGTGCTATGAAATGCGCGTCATAGAAGCCTTCTCCTGGATGCTCTTCTGTCTCTGTACGTCTTTCCGTCTACCATCTCACGTTGCTTCACAAATATAACATCCTCGTGCTTCCCCACCGCCGCTTGCCCCATACACAGTCGCAATTTTCCTCTGGATCCTCATAACCCTCACCTCCCGCGCCCAAGCCATGGGCCGCCCCTACGCATGGTCCGAACCCATCTTCGAACTCCCCTGGTTCGGCCAATACCCCGGCATGCCAGAATCCATGTACGGCGGCGGCGGCCACCCAGGCACCCCCGGCTCCGCTGGTGGCTCACCCTACATGGGTCCCGGAGGGTACGCGTACCCCGCTGGTGCCTATCCTGGTAGCATGGGATATGGCGGCCAGCCTATGATGATGCAAGGCGGCGCGGCTGGTCAGCCGTACATGTCGAATGGGGGCTACGTGGTTCCTCAGCAGCCTGGACATTCGGTGGTAATTCAGCCGAATGGGAGGGGACAGGCGCCGACGATTACTCAGGTGCCGGGGATGGTTAGTTCTGCGTGAAGAGTTGGGAGGAGGGAAATAACCGATACGAGGAAACAAGACATGAAGGAATAACGAAACACTCATGGACTGCGGATTATAGATTACCGAGGAGGAAAGTCGGTGGACGAGGATGCGACTTCCTGCTCCAGCACACGCGAATATTTCTATTTCACTTTTTCTTTCATTTTTACTTCGACACGCTACCAACATAACTGCTAACGCTAACGCTAACGTTTGACTAACGACTCGCACGTATCACTTCGCTCAAAGATGCATCTCGGAAGCTACAATCCACTATCCACGGGCATTCTACGCATTCTACGCTTGCTACGTCGCTTTTGTAACTCCATGTTTCTTCCACTATCTGTTGTTTGTTTGTGCATCTTGCATATGTACTGTATATACGATTATATCTAACGAAGTTCTGTTGTATTCCGCTTGATTTTCACGATGACCGCTTGTCAATTATCGAGTTGACACACTGGCGCACTGGCGGGCTCGACAGTTCGTAATAATTCAGCAATAGAAGCGATAAACATAAGTCAACATTACTCGTACAATACTTTCCCCTTGCATACAAAGACGTCAACCCCACCCAGACTCTGAAATGATAATTACAACACGTAACGGAAATCCCGGTTCTGCCTATCCGTAAGGTCCAAGAATTCCTACCCATCGCGCAGCGCAACATTAGCCATTGCCCATACACATAACGACAGAGGTGAAAGCCCACCTTTGAAACCTTCTTCTCCACCCTCTTCCCATCGGGCGTGACAACCTCGATGTACACATCGTCGTACGTCTCGTCCACCGGCTCGGCGTCCCGCAGACGGTTCTCGCGTGCGAGGAGCCAGCGGATGGAGAGCATGAGGACGGCGCAGGTGACGTAGCAGATGCCGATGATGAGCCATGGGATGTGGTTTCTGCGATTATAGAGGTGAGTCAGTTGAGTGCTCGAGGTGTAGGGAAGAGAGAAGAGAGAAGGGTATACGTACCGTGGCGTGTACTTTGCCTGCCACATGAACGGACCGGCGGCGTTGCCGACACAGTACGCGCTGAGCATGATAGCGTTGGTGGTGACTCGCTTTGTGTGGCCAGCGGTGACGCTACCCAACCAGGACAACGCAATGACGAAGCCCGTCGTGCCCACGCCTGTCCATTCCACCGAGCTTAGTACGAGCACAATATCATAGAAGACAGGACAAGTACGCACCAGTCAACCACTGTCCGAACAACAACCCGATCTTATTCTCCCACGGGAGCAAGTTGATAAGGAGCACACCAAGGATGTTCGGGATAAAGTACACCGTGCCGACGTACGCCCGCGAGTCTTTCAAACGCGCGGCGAGCGTAACGCCAGTCCAGATAGTGACGATTTCCACCGTGCCGTCGACGCAGCCAAGCAGGGTGGTTTGGAGGGTGCTGAAGCCGAAGGAGGAGACGATGATTTGTCGCTGGTTGGTGAGACTGTTGGGGACGTTGTCGATGGCGGAGAGGGCCGCGAAGAGCCAGGTTTTGGGGTCGTAGATTGCTTCCCAGAATCTGTGAGGGATTGAGTGAGTATGTGATAAGGTGGGTGGGGAGGGAGAGTGCTTACTGCTCGATCTTGAAGTGCTTGTTCTCGACACCTGTTTGGTTTTCCTGATGGACGCATGCGTGAGTGAATGTCCGGTATGATATATTGGGGACGCACTTACACTCTTGATACGGTGGACGGCTTTTGCTCGTTCTTCTGGTGTGAGGAACCAGGCGTTGGTAGGCGAATCGGGGAAGAAGAACCTATGTGGTTGCTCAATATCATTCAGAAACAGTTTTACTGCTGGGTACATACCAATATGCAACGGCTACGGCTAATGTTATAGCGCCAGTGATAACCATAAGCCACTGCCACGGTTCGAAGTTCTTCGTGTGGATATGGAGGGATCCAAAGCTGATGAAGCCCGAGATAATTTGAGCTGTACCATTCATCAAGACTGCGCATGACAAGCACTCGTTAGTCTTTATTCTGTCCACCAAGAAGCGCACCACTTACACCAGTATCCCACCCGCAAAGTCTGTTCTGTCCGCGTGTAGAACATAGACGTGACAATCATGAACCCAGCCGTAATCGAACCTTCGCACATGCCCAATATCAATCGGACGGCGAATAGACCGCCGAAGCTCTTGCATGCAGCATGACAGCAGAGAGCGACACCCCAAACGAAGATGTTGATACTCATCCACTTTCCGACGGGGTACCGCTGGAGGGCGAGGTTCTGAGGGTACTCGAATACGAGGTAGCTGAGGTAGAAGATGGTCCCAAGCCAGTTGTACCTAGAGAAGACGCGTGGTCAGTAATGGTGTGATGTAGAAGGGGTTTAGTGGAGGCTCACTGGTTTGTCGTGAGATGAGTAGCCTGCTTAATTCCGAGAATGGCTGAACTTCCGAGGGTCGTCTTGTCCATAAACTGGACCCAGTAAAGGACTGGTGGAAAATCGAGCTTGTCAATACGGCATCTTGTATACTAAGAAAAGAAATGTGCACATACTAAACATGAGAGGCAAGATATGCCAGTCAATCTTCTTTCGTATCCGGAGAGCCTCAGCTTCGTCCAGCTCGAAGTCTTGCCCGGCAACAAGCTGTGCGGCTTCGTCGACCTGGGCCTGCCTGAACGCTAGATGGTGCGCATGCTCGTCCGTCGGAGCGACGATGACAGTGACGTCGTGCGCAGACTTGACGTCCGCCGACGCCTTCTCGTCAAAGCTCGAGGAGTCGTGAGAGCCCATCGTATGAGAAGTTGACGGAGAGGTACCAAGCAGCAGAAGAGAGTCCGCTCAACTGCTTTTAGCGGTGACAAGTGTGCGAAGCCTTGGAGCAATGCACGGTATCTCGTCCAGGGACAAGCAGATGACCTTCTTTATAGCCACGGTGCCAGAAGCCTTCAAGCGACAATCCATCAGAACTGACCCCACTCATAGAGTCCTCATGATAAGGCGGTCGACCGTGTAAAGAACGTTATCATCTTGAGAAAGAAGCACTGACCACTTATCTACATCATTATCTCTTGATACGATGTCGGAATGCAGCGGAGTGACATGTTTTTCGAAAAAAAGTGCTTTGAGCAGCCTTAGCGCGAGATAGCGAGTAGTGCCAAGGCGCGCTCCTAGGTCGTCGGAGAGTACTAAACAGATAGTTGACGCGATGTGCCTGCTCTGTAGACCAGGGGGCGTCGGGTATGACATATTCGACGAAAATCGGGGTCGGCCGAAGCAGCGTCTATAGAGGAAGGAAGTCCTTGCGATAGGTAAATCAGTTGTGCTTGTCAACGGAACCGGAATACGCAGCGCTCACCACAGGTCTCGACGCTTGTCCGTCAATTAGACAGATCTGCCCAGCAGCTGATAGTGAAAATGGTTATCCTGGACCCTTCATTCGTCATACTTCTTTGAACTTTCGACATCTCCACCTTCATACCGTCTTGTCGCACATGGTCCTTTGAGCTACTGTTTCAGAGTGTTCCAAGAGTGTCAACAAGAAAGCAGTACGATTTTACGCAAAGTCCGAGAATACATATTAAATGCAACCTGAGATACAACATTGGAAACAGAAACTACTCATCGGGTACCAGCCTCGTCAGGGAATAATTCTTTCCGTACGCTTTCAGCTTCCGCATCACCGTCCTGCACTTTCGATGCGTCTTTTGAGGTGCCAGTGGGGTCCACTGCCGCAGCGACCGTCTCTTGACCATTGCCTGCGGACGTTCCACTTTCCGCAAGAGTTGAATCCGCCACCGATGCCTCGATAGAGTCCGTTGTTAGCTGCTCATCCGTGCTGACGTCTTTTGCAGCCTCTCGAGGTGCCTCAGGTTCACGTTGAGCAACAGGAATAGTATCGCTATTCGGCTTGTTCACTTCATTAGCAGCAAAAATGTCGTGCGCTGGTTCAGCCTGTCCGAAGGGAATGCTAGTAGTAGTGCTTTCTGCCTCTGCTTCTGCGGGAGGGAGCTCAACTCCTATTTCGATCTTTTCCTCCTTGACAGCAGCGGGCTCTCCAACGATGGGAGCTACTACGGGAGTAGGCGTCTTCACGGGAGTGGGGGCGATGTCAACATTGTACTGAGCATACTGTAGGCGAGATGTCAGATTATAGTATGCCATACAGGAAGCATACTTACGCTATCGTGGAAATCGTTACTGCAAATCACATAATCAGTACGCGCATATCCTCCCAGTTGATAGGACGAACGCACCAAGAGAAGTCCCAATGCTTCAGCCACTGTGCATTTTTGCACTTCTGTTTGGTCCATGGAAGGCCGTACGCGAGCGGGCTCAAGTACGCATAATTCCAGATAGCTAGAATGACCAGGAGAGCTGCGATCTGTAGTCGTACGCGAGGGCGTAAAGCAGATGTGACAAGATCGAACACGGCGCAACAGAGCAGAATGGCGAAGTACAGCGCTGGGAAATAATGGTGCAAGAACAACTGGCGACCCATCAAATAGAAGGGGAAATAATGGAGACCCCATCCTACGAAGAGGAATCCGCAGAGTGTGTCGTACTTCACCACTTTCGCTGCGAGAATTGGTTAGGCAAAACGTTGATTCAGGACGAGGTGCAGGCTTACTGTTCTCGAAATCCTTGTACCCTCTCTTTGCCCGAATAATCAACAATCCACGAATGGCGGCGTAGAACAGCACAGCCGCGGTACTTAGCCACCAGACAAGAGGGTTGCCCAATAGGTATATCTGTCGGTTATCCTTGACCCAGAAGTTCTGTGACAACACAATCAATTGTTAACCCGCAGCATGGGTCGAGAATTTCACTCACGATACCACGGCGCAAACGAGGCCAAGCATCAGGACGAGAGTCGAATGCGTGCCGTTCCGTCAGGCCAGCGTTCGTTGTCCACATCACTTGTTGAAGCTCCAAGAACTTGGCGATGAACCCAGGACGCTTGTAGTTCACAGTAGGGGCATTCGGAGGCACTAGATAGACATTAGCTAACCTAGAGCCGATGAGCTGCAAAATTCGCTTACTATTCGGATGACTTGCAGTCTCAATGTACCAAAGCGAGTTGGCCAACACCGCATTTTTATTGCAAGTTACCTCCTGCTGTTCGAAGCCCCAGTCGGGAAGCTTGACCTTATGCGAGAAGAGATAACATCCGCTCATCACATGCCTAAGCCTGAACTGTGTCTTCAATGTCTTCAGCCTTTTCCAGGATTCCACGTCGCGCTTGTCCCCTTTGTGAATCTCCACAATCCAATCATCATTGGCGTCACCGACGAAGCCAGTCATGCCATACGCAGAGACTTCTTGTTGAAAATCGACATCGGATACGGGTGGGCGGTAATCATGAGAGTGAAGTGAGTGGTCCGTAGAGATATGGCGCAGTTTAATACGGTCGCCGGTGCGAACATATTCGAACGGCTGGAAAGTCCAGGCTGTGTATGGGTCCGGAGTTGCTGTGGCATTTACCACGCGCCATTCGTTGTTTGAGTCGCGATGAGGGTACAGGGTGACCTGTTGCTCTGTGCAGAACGTCAGAATTTGCGCCCCGGTCTCTTAATCGTGTGACACTCACGCTGACTACCTGTTGGGTAAGTATGCGAATGCGAATGCAAATACCCGCCCTGAGTGTTTACATGTCGAATATTGAGCACGGAGCCATATCCAACGTCTAGATAAATATACGTCAATTGCCGTAAAATCCAACCTTCACGGCCAACATACCGAGGTAAGTGTCGGACATTCCTCGTCCTCTTAGGGTATGCTGAAACTCGGAGCTCATAAAGCCGTCACCGTCACCAGAGTTGGAAAGAATTAGGAAGTGTATCCAGAACATGAACATGTAAAAGGTGATAGGAACGAGGATAAGACAAATAGCGCGGGCCACGAAATGGCGTGTCCAAAGCCGCGCTGAGACCCGTACATCGCCTAGAAGCGTCCATAGTTGTTTCAATGTGCCGAGACCAATAGTCGCAATGGTGAAGAGTCCGACCCATTTGCAACTGACGGTGGCTCCAAGCGAGAGTCCAGTAAGAGCTAGCCATACCCACCAGCTCTCTGTGAACGGCTGCTGCTTGTCTTCATTGCAGAATCCAGTCCATAAGAACGTCGTTAGCGCAGTGAAGAAGATTAGGGGCGAGTCGAGAAGAATATGCCGTGATTGTGTAATGAGACCGTTTTCGAAAGTGATGAATAGAGATGCAAGAAGAGCGGTGGTAGCACGACAGTCGAGGGCACGGAGGGTAACATAGGCGAGGGGAACTGTGGCAACACCGAGTAGGGCGGGTACTAGACGCATAGCAACGTATGGTACGTTGCCTTCATATACTCTGGCAACTAGTAATTAGTAACAATGAGGCGAATGAATATTCAGATGCACTGACTTTGCGATGTCTTTGAAATCAAAGTTGCCGTCATAGCCAAAGATGAAACCCGCCAACGTGATGAGCAACTTGGCCAGCGGCGGGTGGACGTCCACAAAGTACGACGACTTGATATACTTTGAGGCGAACTTTCCAAAGTGCACCTCGTCGAAGACAATGCTGTTGGGTCTTGATAGGCGGAACAGCCGCACACCTAACGCAATGATCACGACGACTCCGAGCAGTTTCCATTCCGCGCCTGTCATGTTAATACCCCCAGAAGGGTGACTCTTTCGCCCAGGTCCATAGCCTCTCGATGCGGCTGCACGTCGTTCGTCTGCGTCTAGGTGGTCGTGTCGAGGATTAGGAACCCTTTGAGAATGCGGTGCTGCATGCGGGAGACTTGAACTTGGCGAAGGAGCCCTTCGCACTCGTACGCCGGCAGCCATGGCCAGCCAGGTTAAGCCAAGCTATCCAAAGAGCGGGAATACGTGAAGAATAGAAAGGAAAGGAAGGGGCAGTTGCCAGCGGATGGTGGTCGACGTGTAACTTGAGTGAGATGCGTACAGTGCTATTTCGAGCCAATCACGCAGCTAAGCGCAGTGATTATCGTGGGAATATTGAGTCCTACTTTGGCTCGTCGATCAATCTAGTAGAAAGTCCTCAAGTAAGCTTGAAGGTGCCTCAACTCTACCGCACTTCTTCACTTTACCATGTCCACGCATATCTTCGGAGGAGAGGCACGTCGTATTTTCGCGTCTTTGTGGACAACGTTAACATCTATATAGGCAACAGAGGAAAAGGCTGAAAATGCACGGCTTTCTTCGTTCGTCGGTGCACTGGCACTGGGCGATCTCGTCAAATCCACCTTGGGTCCTAAAGGAATGAACAAAATCCTGCAATCTGGATCGTCTGGAGAAATCAATGTTACGAATGACGGTGCTACTATTCTCAAGTCAATACAGTTGGACAATGCTGCAGCAAAGATCCTTGTCAACATTTCGAAAGTGCAGGATGACGAAATCGGAGATGGCACAACAAGTGTTTGTGTATTGGCATCTGAACTGTTACGGGAGGCAGAGAAGTTGGTGGCGCAGAAGATACATCCCCAGACTATCATCGAGGGGTACCGCATCGCGAGCGCGGCAGCATTGAAAGCACTGGAGAAATCTGCTACGGACAATGGGTACGTAATGGACCATCACCTCACGCTGGTCACCGATCTCACGTCTGCTTGGTAGCAAGGATGCAGCGAGATTTAGAGAAGACCTGTTCAACATTGCTCGTACTACCCTGTCATCAAAAGTCTTGTCTCAGGACAAGGAGTACTTTGCCAACCTCGCCGTCGATGCTGTCCTCAGATTGAAGGTGTGTTTCGTAAAAATGATTAACGCGTATATCTGTACTCAAAGACATCGAAGGGTTCAACCGATCTCGAGCACATACAAATCATCAAGAAGGCTGGTGGCAAGCTGACGGATTCGTATCTCGACGAAGGTAATGATCATTATAGGCCCTTCAACATGACCTGATGTCCTCTTTATATAGGATTCATCCTCGACAAAAGCATCGGTGTTAACTGCCCTAAGCGACTTGAAAACGCAAAAATCCTGATTGCGAACACCTGTAGGTCAAGTTTAAATTGTGCATGGGTTTCCTTAACATATATGCCTATCAGCCATGGATACCGATAAGATCAAGGTGTTCGGTGCCCGTCTAAAAGTCGACGGCACTGGAAAACTGGCTGAGCTTGAACGCGCTGAACGGGTATGTGCAGCTCACTATGGAGACTTTATCGCTCTAATTGTCGTCATTTAGGATAAAATGAAAGCCAAAGTAGACGCCATCGCTGCCCACGGCATAAATTGCTTCGTCAACCGCCAACTCATCTACAACTACCCTGAATCCCTTCTGGCCGAGAAAGGCATCCTGACGATTGAACACGCCGACTTCGAGGGTGTTGAACGTCTGTCGTTGGTCACGGGGGGTGAAATCGCCAGCACATTTGACCGACCAGACCTCGTCAAGCTGGGTCATTGCGAGCTCATCGAGGAGATCATGATCGGCGAGGACAAGGTAGGAGCATGTACATGGACCTAGTCATACTCTCACGCTGACCACCGCATTCTATAGCTGATCAAATTCTCTGGTGTAGCAGCAGGCCAAGCATGCACCGTCGTCCTGCGTGGCTCGACAAACCAGATGATTGATGAAGCCGAGCGATCCCTCCACGATGCCCTCTCCGTGCTCTCACAAACAGTCAAAGAGACCCGAATCGTCCTCGGCGGTGGCTGCTCCGAAATGCTCATGAGCAATGCTGTCGAAGAGGAGGCTCGCAAGGTGCAAGGAAAGAAAGCTATCGCGGCTGAGGCGTTCAGCAAGGCGCTTCGACAGATCCCAACTATCCTTGCTGATAACGCCGGATATGATTCGTCGGATTTGGTGTCGAAGCTAAGGGCCGCACACTACGAAGGACAGTCAGATGCCGGACTCAGTAAGTTTTTTACTCTCGTATGTGTGTGACGGTTGTGCTTACAGATTATTGCAGACATGAACGAAGGTATCATTGGCTCGATGAAGCAGCTTGGTGTTACTGAGAGCTACAAGCTCAAGCGTCAGGTAGTTCTCAGTGCCAGCGAAGCGGCGGAGATGATTCTTCGGTACGCCTCCGTTATATTCGCTTTCGCGCGATGCTAACAGAAATTATCCAGTGTCGATGATATCTTACGAGCGACTCCCAGACGTAGGGAGGCAGTCTAGTCAAATGGATATCATCCGGTTCATCGTA
The DNA here is from genome assembly GCA_037039805.1 of Irpex sp. M6601. Classification (NCBI taxonomy): domain Eukaryota; kingdom Fungi; phylum Basidiomycota; class Agaricomycetes; order Polyporales; family Irpicaceae; genus Irpex; species Irpex sp. M6601. Next base: position 40,926 of record JAXQGN010001206.1, on the reverse strand, counting down.
GAGACATCAATTCAAATGTACACTTTTAGCAAGCATTGCTCTCATATTTTCGACCTACGTGAAATGAGCATCACCAAGTCAGAAGACGGCACACGTTCTTACGCAGGTATATATTGATTGCAGCGAAGGGAGTAATTTTATCATGCCAAGACAGCATAATAGCTTGAGCTCGAAAACAACACTGAAGGTTATTAGATAAGGATACAACTACGATACGCCGTCAATGCATGTCTGTGGTAAATGCGCAGACATGTACGTACCTAAGAAACATGACCACAGCACAATGTCAACAGTTCAAGAAAGCATTCTGAGATCCCCGCCATCTAGCGACACCATTAGCTCAGATAGATACCGCTGTCGCTGATAGCTCCTGCGCTAGTCTTTGCATCCAAGAAGAGTTCGCCCATCTCCCTGATGTCATCCAGCTCAATCTGCTGGCGGCCAGCGAGCGTGGCGAGTATGGAGGCAGGTGTGAGCAGTTGCAGAGCGTATCTGAAAAAGCAATTACATAAGGACCGGGTGCAAATCGTGCAGAAATAACTGGACATACCTGAGCGAGCTCTTCTCTCCTTGCGCAGCGAGGTGGTCCAAGACGCCGTTCCCGAGTTTGAGACCTTCCACATTTGCACGGAGCTGCACAACCTTTGCGACTTCATCAAGCGTGTACGAGTCAGTCTTCACGATGAGACAACTACAAGCGGACTGTGTTAGAGAATCAATCGTTGTTGGGAAACAAAGATTCGTACCGGTCAAGCAAATCGACTGGCACACCATGAGGTGCAACAATGTCGGTTGTCCCACGGACCAATGAGTTTCCACGGTTGGTGGCAAATATTACCGTGGGTGCCATCGGTGTTTCTAGCAGTGCATTGAGGTAGGTGAAACATTCGATGTCGAGCATGTGCACCTGATGAAAGAGATCATGAAGGTCGGGGTTAGCGACTAATATGCTGAATGAGAAATTTGATCGTGTCACACATACCTCGTCGATAAACACCACTCCTGGAACGACCTCTGCGACACCCTGGTCAACGTATCCTTTCACGACCTTGTTGACCTCTTTTCTCAACTTCTCAGTCACCTCGGTCCTGCCGCTTTTTACCAGGCTACCCATCACACTCATGATATCCTGACCGCCTTGTGGACGTGCATTCGCGGCATCCAAGTCACCGAGCGTTACGTCTTGCACGAGCTCTTTGCGCTTGTGGACGTCGCCTTTTGGTAGAGGAACATACGTTTCGGACTCCAAATCGTACGAGGAGGCATAGGCATCGGACCTTCCCACTCGCTAAAACGCGCGCCGAATACGTTCAGTTGGCCACCAGTCCTCGAAGAATTATGGTGTAACGTACCTTGACTGCACCGGTATTGGCCTCGATATAAATCACGTCTCCCACTACAATCTTCTCCTTCAGTATGGCTTCATATATCGACGGGTCCAAGCGGAGTTGCTTCGTGCCCTTTACAGTCTTGAGTCCAACAATGACGTGAGACACAGTCTTGCCATACCCGCTTAGAGGATTTTCGGATTCTGTCGGTGTTAGCTCCGTAACTTCTCCTTCGTACACTTCTTTCGTCTCTTTTATCCGCAAGCCTAGATAGATTTGGTGTAAGCACGGTGAAGAGTTGAAAAATGGATGACCGCACCGATTGCACGTCTAAACGACTCAGCAAGCACCTCTGTCTTCTTCACTTCTGTGCTGTAGACCTCTGATCCAACCATAGGGCAGAAAGGCACACGTGATCCAAGCTCTTGAGAAATTGCCAGCGCAAGCGCTGTTTTGCCTGTTCCAGGTGCACCGACTAACAAGAGTGCGCGTCCAGAGAATTTGCGCGACTTCACCAAGTCTACTACGACGCCGCATGCCTGTCATTAATTAGTCAAAGATATAAGTATGCGTGCCTTTCTGCACGTCGCAAATATCAAATAACCTAATGGTCACATACCTCACGAGCGTTGACCTGGCCAATGAACCCCGCGTTCTCTACGTTCGCGTATCCTTCAGGCGACAGACCAAGTCCTTTGATATGTGAGTGAGGTGCTATGCGCGAAGACCTCGAGGCAGACGCAGTGGATGGTGGTGGTAGAGCATTGTGTGCAACTGGTGCCGTTGATGTTGAGGCTTTTGAAGACATGGTCTATGCAGTAAGTAAGTAAGTATACCGTTCAGATCCAAGATTCAAGACGCTGCAAGTTGGGTATACGCGTGACACATAAATTGATGTGACAGCAGTCACAATGAGCTTTGTGGCGTTGTAGTTAGCGCTGGTGCTCATTAGCATACTATCATGACTCTTTCGCAGGGGAAGTATAAAAAGTAGAGACGGACTGGCTCTGCGTAACATATATATGCTTTATTCATTCAAAACCAATGACACATCTTATCTGAAGCATAATGCGCTTGCTAACCAATTCGGAAAGCCGACGGCTGACAGCTTCTGTCAGCCCCAACTCTATGTATCGTCCCTTGAAGGGCCACGAGATTGCTTCAATACTTACTCTACCGTCTTCTTTCGCTTTAACATGGCAGGCCCATCCATCTCAGCTTCTAGCAACGCAGGAGAGATAGCTGCAGCATTGTTTGATCAGCTGACGCTGCAAGGCTGTGATCTTCGACGGTGCGTGGGTTGTACAGTCTTACCTTGTCTTCTGTCCTGATGATTAATGAATAGGGCACGCACGGAAATGAGTGTTGATGAGGTGAAGCTGAGACTACTCTCTCCTTTCTTTTTGCTTACCCGCTTCGGCTCAGCTTGATCGACTGGATTCGACCATCCTCTCCGTCTCCCGCTCCATAGGCACCATTAGGAACGCCTTTGCACCCGTGAACATACTTCCTGCGGAGGTATTAGCAAACATCTTCGGAATACTTGCGCGATATAATAAGGAGCCCGCTCAGTTCCTACCTGATCTGGAGGTTTGCGAAGAGCCCTACGCTTGGATCGCTGTAACCCATGTCTGCCGCTATTGGAGGGAGACCGCGCTCTCGTTCCCCGCCCTCTGGTCCAATATTGACAGCTATTCCACCCTAGCCGCTCTTACCTTCCTCAACCGCTCCGCTGCCACGGATGCTCGCGCATACCTTCGCGATGCCGTCGGCACCTCTGGCATTAGCCCATCTCTGGACCGTGGTCGGTTCTTGCAAAGTATCGCATATCACAGCGAGCGTTACAAGGAGCTGCATATCCAACCTGCTTTCAGATACGGGTCTGTCATCCTCCGATGCCTCCAATACCCAGCCCCCAAGTTGCGAGCTCTGACCATCATGCTCAACCTGAACAAGGAGGGGTCACACGAGCTCCCTCTTCTCTTCGACGGACATCTTCCCAGCCTGGAGAAACTTACCCTGGCAAACTTCTCTCAGTGGTCTCTGCACCAGTTCGGCACAAAACTCACTCACCTATGCTTGATGGATCAACCGCTACGAGGACGGATGTCTATGGATCGATTTATGGACTTCTTGTTTTCTTGCGAAGTACTCGAGGAACTTGTTCTTGCTGACGCTGGTCCAAACATCTTCGAGATGCCTCCTGGTCTTGGCAGCAGCGAGGGAAAGCTTGTATATCTGAGGCACCTTCGAGCACTGCATCTTGGCGAGTGGCCAACCCCACACTCTGTGGCACAGTTCTTAGAGCACATCATCTTACCACCGACGACCAAGATCTTCATCTGGGCGGACTGTCTGTTTAGACGAGAGGAGTCGTTTGCCATGCTTCTACCAAGGAGCCTCAAGCACCTTCATCCTTTGCACCACTTGACGGCCGTTCACGTCACATACCGGCCTGCTACTCGGGAGTACCCACAACTTCTGTCAGTCCAGGACGGAGTACTCGTGTTCTATCTCCACTTCGCCATGCCTACCTCTGTGGAAATGTTGGAATCCATATTCAGTCGGATCAACTTGCTGCACGTGGAGGAACTCACCCTCGGGATTCACTCCAAACCAGAACTGCCAGAAGAGTCCTGGAGGACCATCTTTAACAAGATGCCCAGCATCCATACCTTGAACATACTCCGCCGCCCTTCTCGCCCTATCTTGACCGCCCTCAGTACCGATAACATTACCGACGAGGTGCAATGTCCTGCCTTGAACATGTTGACCATCACAGATGATCGCGCAGTGTCCTCCATCCGTCTCTTCATCTTCGCTGAAGAACGGGCTCAACGTGGCATACCTCTGAAACGGTTACAAGTGGTCAGTAGGATGAACATGTACTCATACCGCCTCGAGGACGAGATGCAAGACATGCGCAGCAAGATCGAGGAAGTGGAATGTGTGGAGGATGAGTTGATAGACGTGAGGCAGCTGCCCCTGGGGTGGCCTACTCCGACCTATCGTTGGTTGCTTGATATGCGGGATGGCAAGAGCGACTACCGCAGAGTAGCATGACGTACATTCCTTCTCTGAAGGAGTGTGAACACGGCGCCGAGTTGTATCCCGTATTTGTAATATCTATGAGGAGTGAATAGGATCTAATGACAGACAGTGCAACAAGTTCAGTAATCAATACAAGCAAAGCGAAAGCATGACACAATAACGATCAAACAACGATAGGAATTAAGTGTGGCCACTAGTGGTGGACATGCTCTAATGAAGTCTAACGCAAGACACGCGAATCATTGTGGGCAGACGGGTGCAACATTGAGTTAAGCTGTAGTACGTTCGCAGCCATCAATTCACTGTTGACAAGAAGGAATTGAAGGACGCACCTGGTCCATGACAGCTGCCTGTTGCTGTTGCGTGGAGGAGGCTGCACCGTCGGCAGCCAATGGGTGAGCCGATGGCTCTTCGTGCCCTGCCGGCTGCTACTCAACGTGATTATTGAACACTGCATAACTCTCACAGTAAACCACTGACCATGTCCTTGCCATTCGCCGGCTTCTTCCCCGCAACCTTTCCAGCCCCAGCAGCGGCAAGCGGTTCTTCCCTTGGGAGGATATCAATGAGGAAGTCAAACTGGTCCGACTTGCTGACCGCCTTGGCAATATCCGCTCTCGAGAGCGTGCGTCGTTTGTTCGAGTCCGCAATAATGAACGCACGCGCTGTGATCTCTGTAATGAAAACTAGGGTTGGAAGACAGAGTAGACCGTAACCAAGATCGTCAACGTCCATCTCATAGAGGTCTCCAGGTTCCCAAATGTCCCACTCACTCTCACAGGCCTTGCAGAATAGGATGGGTGCTGCGTGAACCGGATGCAGGTGTCAGCCAATCGGGCTCGCTCCTCCCATCGAAGCAATAAGCGCAACGTACCATCGGCCGCTATCATCTGGGATAGGATAGTACACATTGCGTTACGTAAGTTTCAAGGCCGTGTCCCAAGACTACTCCATGAGCGAGTAAATAGCAATGCGTGTACGGTACCTTCACGTCCGGGTCGCTCTTCATGACTTTCTTGATTCTGGCCAGTGGCAACGGCGGATGCCTGTAGTCTATCGTCTCCTGTTCAGCCGCATCGATTTGACGTTGCCAGAATGAACGTAAGAATTCGTGCAAGGGTTCGCCAGGCTGTACGAAAGGTTTCTGGTTGTTGGCCATCGAGCAAGGATTGTCGTGAGCTGAACGAGCGAGGATGGGAGGACCCGGGTCAGTGATTGGCTGGAGCAACCGGTACTAGGGCGTCTGAAGGATCAATAGTAGGGTAAGCCAGGCAACACAAGGCTGGTAAGCAATTTGTTACCGGCATCAATAGACTAATGACTGGCGTTTGTATGTGGCCTCGAGCGTTTTATTATGTGGGTCAAATGAAATATTACAAGCAAATGTCCTTGTCGTGCAGTAGATAATCCGGGGAATAGCAATGGTATAATACAACAAAATGCACAGCATTGGCGAACGAAGATAAGATGTCTCCTACATATCTCATTATGACGTCTAGAAGCCTCGTCCTCCAGGCCCACTGAAGTGGAACTGGAAACCACCACCGGGGAAGCCACCGCCGCCTCCGCCTCCTTGGAAGAATTGAGCGAAGGGATGTCCGCCGCCGGGGAAGCCACCGCCAGGGAAACCTCCAGGACCACCTTGGCCGGCCATAGGATCGTTAGGGTCGTCGCCATTGTCAAAGCGTTGACGGAGCTCTGCAAGCGGGGGTTAATATGGGATGTTGCTCGGGAGCATAGACAGTTTTAGCCTACCAGGATTACTCAGCACCTCGTATGCTTCGTTCACAGCTGCCATCTTCGCCTCGCTTCCGCCCTTGTCTGGGTGGGCGGTCATGGCTGCTTTGCGGCTGTGCGCATGCGTCAGCACCTTCGGAAACCGGAAGATGGCATAGTACTCACAAGGCTTTCTTGATAGTCTTGGTATCAGCGTCTCTGGGAACATTTAGTACCTTGTAGTAATCCTTCTGGCGTGACTGCTTCAGCAGCTTTTGTGCTCTCTGCAGCCGTCCATGAATCTACTCTTCTTTCTCAGTAACACGCCACGCAAATCAGGTAGGACAAGACGCACCTCTCGACTCGACCTGCCACTGGATTCAAACGCCTTCTCAAATACTCTGACAGCTTCCTCCCATTCTTCTTTCTTCAACAACGCCTCTCCTCTTCCGACTAGACCATCCGCATCGTTTTCCAAGCCATCCATGCGAAGCAACTCCTCGCACCACTGTTCTGACTTGCTAGGTTGCTTCAAGTTGACGAAGGCACGGCATAGCGCTCTGACTATTTGCTCTCGCTTTGGTGAGCTGAGCTGAGCCGGTCGCAAAGAGATACTTGGTGGTACGTCCAGCGCCTCGGGAGTAGTGTGAGTGTTCAAGGCCTCGTCGAACTTTGCGGCGAAACCAGAGGCTGGATCAGAGCCAATCAGAAGGCTGGTGACAGACGACCATTTCTCCGACGCGACGGCTTCCTCCAGCTTTTTGAAGGACTTATCGAATGCTTTAACGAGCCTGTGCGCTGGTAAGCACTGCTTGGAATCGGGATCGAAGTGTAAACACTGTTTCAGAGCAGACATGGCGGATGTAGATGAGGAGGATCCGGATGGAAGTAGGAAGTATGCGAGTCGGAATATCTTCATGAGGACAGTTGTGGACGGGGTAGTCAGATGGGTGAGTCGCCTGAAAGGTAACGTGAGTAACACCGCTCGATGTTAAAGCTATCACCGCTCACGTTAGATCTCCGACAGCACTTTCGACATCGCCAGATGCAATTGCACAGTCAGCACGTTGTTGTCGCAGGGGTACGGAATGAGAGGCTGTCCGCAGAGCAGTACTCGAAGCTTCTACACAAGCTTGCCACAGCTTGGCTCTCATTGCCTGGTAAGCCTTCTTCGCTGCCAGTTCCGCTTCCGACACTCCAAGTAATATCTCTCGTCCGGCCGGGTCATCCTTGACATTGGTATTATACTCCTTGATAGCCTCACGCGCAGCAGCGAATTGACCCTCTTTGGCGTGTATGCGAGCCTTCATTAGGTATGCTTTGTCGAAGGAGTAGGAAGTCAGCTCAAGGACTTTGTCAAAGTCGTCAAGAGCTTGTGCATGACGATTCAGAGAGTAGTAGGCAGTTGCACGTTTATAGTACAGGAGGTAGTCGTTTGGTGCCATGTCTATGTTGCAGTCATTAGTATTGTAGCTGAAGTGATCATCGTATTAAGCATACCTATGGCTTCCGAATAAGCCTTAGCAGCATCGTTGAATTGTCCCACAGAGAGGAAGGTATTCGCCTTGTTAACAAGCGGCAGATATCCCGGCGGGTACAGCTCACCTCCCTGCGATGGCTCGGCGTTGACACCAAGCAGGAAGAGAGATAGAACAGGAACAAATGTCCTGAAGCCAGGTAGTCGCATCTCCTAGCAAAAGTTAGTGAATGTTGGGTGGAGGGAGGAAGAGACGTGGTGGTCGACTAACAGCATGAATCTCGGTTTGCCGGCTTAATGAACCATGACCTACTTTTGGTAACTGGACACCAGGAGGGTCATGATTGGTTGCGCCTAATAGGCCTGTCACACTGTCACGGATCTGCTTGAAGGTGAAAGAAATGCTGCGCCACCCTGGCTGCTGGTTGCTGTAATATGTAACTATGTAACTGTAAGTAATTTTATGCGTGGCTTCCGACTCAATGCTACATTTAACACCTCCATGTACAAGCCATGCAAGGACCTAATTGACGCGTCGCTACGCGTCCGTCACGGCGCTTTATGCTGTGACTATGTGACTTACTCAAGTGCATGATCACCAAATTTGCAAAGTCCCTCTCTTGTTACTCTCTACTATGCATTGTATGCAACAGTCACGGATGTGGTTGTGCGAATATTTGCGGAACCATACTATATAGTATTCTGTGAAACTAGTTCCCCAGTGTACGTGTCCACTAAGTTACTGTAAGTATACTCACCTTTCGATCAGCAACGGTACTGTTCAGTATGGCATGAATCTGCGTGACCACTGTGAGTAATTCCCATACAATTACTGCCAAGATACATCTCATAACAGCTTGCCCTGTGTTTTAGAGACATAACGCCGCATAAAGCGTTCTCGCTGTCGGATACTGTACAGTACTTAGTTCCGCAACTCGCAGGGCACAATATCGGCACAAGTCGCGGATCTGCCTGTAGCCTTGCCCAGAATCTGTCTAGGACCGTGACTCTCGTTGCTCCGTAGAAGAGAATCTTGTGCTCTCGATATTGCGGATTTTCTTCGGAGAGTTTCACAGGGTGCTTTGGGGACGGAGGCGGTAGCATGACAGCCGTAGACGGTCCGCGCCCTGCATCCCTTCTGACGGAAGCCATATACTGCTATCACGCGTCTTGAGGTTCGTTATTGCCGATATAACCCTCACCATGAAGCCATCATATGACCTTCACGTTTGGTAGAAAACCCCTTACTCGTCATAGAGCGCATGGTTGCGGATGATACCCGTCTTCCCTGCTTCACGCATGCAGTTGAATGTCGACGCCGCAGAGGGCCGCGATATCGCAGGTGTTCTCGGCAATATAAACTGCCTCGAATCTTTCAGACACAGTTTCGAGTTCGACCTCTACTTTTGAGTCGCCATGCTCGCAAGTCTATGCACTCTATCACTGCTTTTGGCCGGACAAACGGCCATTGCCACCAGTAACATCGGCGTACGCGACGACCTACATTTCCCTCTTCAAGCTCGTGCCACGAACAAAGATGGTTCGCTTCCGAAGTACAAGAACCCTGCGGCTCCAATAGAGGATCGCGTAAATGACCTACTCCCACGGATGACGATCGAGGAGAAGGTCGCGCAACTGTGAATATTCTCTATGCCTACGCATCTTCTTGGACTTATAACCATCAACTTCTTTAGAATTCAAGGAGACATCAATGGATGGATGAACATGACGGACCCACTGGACGACACACTAACCTACAATCAAACCGGTTTGGTCGATATGTTGGCTACCAAGAGCGGCGCGGTCTGGGGAGGATATCTCGCAAAGTGGGACAAGATCGTATATGCTATCACTATTGGCCAGAAGTATCTCATGGAAAACACCACCCTTGGAATTCCCGCCATCTTCCAAACAGAAGGTACTAACTGCCATCTTCTCGTTTTTGCGTTGCACACTGGTGCTAACATTCAGGACCCATTTCCAGGTCTTCACGGCTTCACGGACAACGGGACCATCTGGCCATCACCGATAGGACTGGCAGCCTCATTCAACACAGACTTGCTGCAGAAAGCTGCCTCAACTATTGCAGACGAGGCTGAAGGTCTTGGTTACAGCCAAGCTTTCGCACCTGTTTTGGATCTCTCCAGAGAGCTTCGCTGGGGCCGTGTCGAGGAGAACTTTGGAGAAGATCCTTTCTTGTAAGTCTTAGTATAGTCCAGCGTGCCTCTGCTCCCACATTCTAATGTCTGCACCAGGACCGGTGAAATGGGACACGCATTTGTGACAGGACTTCAGTCTGGCCGTCGCCGTAATGCTAGTTCGACCGCCGTTGCTCGTATGGCTGCGACTTGCAAACATTTTGCAGCGTTCGGAAGCCCGCAGGGTGGATTGTAAGTACTTGATGTCGAAGAGTATAACTTCCTCGGAGCTCACTCGTGTAACTAGGAACATCGCTCAAGTCTCTGGTGGCGAACGTGAACTGCGCTCAACGTACCTCAAACCTTTCAACAGAGCGTGTCTGGATAGCTTGTCTATCATGACCGCATACTCGACATACGATGGTGTCCCAGCAGGGGCCAATACTCGTGAGCCTTCCGCCCCTCTTTCGATGAATTGTCCGCTCACACGAGTATATTTTAGATCTATTGACTGATATTGTACGTTTCACCCAGTATGAATGCAGACCCCAGCTAAACCATTGTGCAGCTACGGAAGGAATGGGGCTACAAATGGTTTGTAACATGCGACGCTGGATCCATCGATCTCCTCATCACCACCCACGGCACTTGCGCTGATCGTGAGTGTGCTGCAAGAGCCGGTGTCGAAAACTACAGCGGAGAGATGGGAGGCGGAACGTACACATACTTGACATTGCCAGGTATAGATCTTTCCCTTATCATGTGTTATATTCCTTACCAAACCTCCTCCTAGACCAAGTCAAAGCCGGAAATATCAGTGTAAAGTATATTGATGACACTGTCAAGTCTATTCTTCGCACCAAGTTTGCGCTCGGCTTGTTTGAGAGTGAGTTTTCTTCAGTTCTGCCAGGGAATGTGACGTTAATATCATTATCTTATCATTTCAGACCCCTACCCATACGCTGACTATGAATCCACATTGCGCACGTCCAAAACACGCGAGTTGCTACACCAAATGGAGCAAGAAACCATTATCCTACTCGAAAACCGCAACAATGTCCTTCCCCTCAGCAAGAGTATTGGTTCTGTAGCGGTGATCGGACCACAGGCTGACCGCGTTTCGGTGAGTTGCCTCGTTCAGCATCGAGGTCCACGCATCTTTGACACTACCTCAGTTCGGAGACTATGTCTTTTTCAACTCGTCTCTCAACGGCATCAGTCCTCTGGACGGCTTCAAACAGCTCCTCTCTAATACCTCCGTCAAGGTGAACTACGCCGAAGGTAGCAAGCTTTGGTCAAACGAACAATCAGGCTTTCAGGAGGCTGTAGATGCTGCCAAGAACTCGGACGTCGCAATAGTGTTAGTGGGGACATGGTCTCTTGACCAGACGTTGCTCTGGACTCCTGGTACCAATGCGACCACTGGCGAACACGTCGACGTCTCTGATCTTGGCCTCGTTGGAGCTCAATTGGACCTTGTGAAGGCTGTCAAGGAGGCTGGAAAGCCGACAATCGTGGTCCTTGTCAGCGGAAAGCCGGTGGCTGAGCCTTGGATTCAAGAAAGTACGTCGTTAATTGTGTCATCGATCCATTAGGCTCATAATACGATCCGTCTGTCGTTCTAAAGACGCCGATGCTGTAATTCAGCAATTCTACCCTGGAGAGCTAGGTGGTCTCGCACTCGCGGAAGTTGTGTTCGGCGATGTCAATCCCTCCGGTGAGATTATAATGAGCGGGACGTTCATTGCTAAATTTAGCCTAATGAACTTCTGACATTTCAGGCAAACTCCCGGTGTCCTTCCCTCGAAGTGTGGGCACGACACCTGTGTTCTACAACTACATCAAGGGAAGTCGTCCGCTGGATCCCGGCTTGGTCTATGACAATGGCACTCTGCAATTTGGTCACCAGGTATATTGTTTTTATCATCTTCTATTTCGCGAGATGGTGATTCACGTCCATTAGTACGTTTTGGATAGTCCGATCCCGTTGTGGAGCTTTGGACATGGCCTAAGCTACACTAGCTTCAATTAGTACGTATTTCATGGCTGCGTGAGTTATATCCTCGTCTGACACACTATATTTCAGCACCAACCTCAAGATCAGCCCTAGCCCAATCATCAGCACAAAGCAGGACTTCACCGTCACTGTCACTGTGACCAACAACGGGAAGGTCGACGGAAAAGAAGTCGTCCAGGTGTGTGGGCTCGTGCAATTTCGGAGCTAATAATCATTCTTATCAAACGTCTGCAGGTCTACGCAACGGATGTAGTCAGTTCTGTCGCGACACCTAACCAGGAGCTCGTCGGCTTCGAAAAAGTTAGCTTGAAGTAAGTCGTTGTCTCCCCGAAGCCAAGCTTTGGACTTACATTCCGATAGGGCGGGACAGTCACAGACTGTCAGTATACCCGTCAAAGCATCCCAGTTAGCGGTATGGACGGTCAAGCAAACTTTCACCGTTGAGCCTGGACAGTTCCTCATCAAAGTAGGAACCAGCGACCAGTCATTCGTGAACACGACCCTTACGATGCACTAAAATGATGACGCAATGTCCGCATCCGCTTTCATTGAAGCATGGATGTGCTGTGTACATGCAATACAGTAGTAGCCAAAACAAAGAATATATTTCGCAGAATATCAAGCCAAGCGTAGCACCTGGGAAACGTTCCAGATACGAATAGAGCCATCGTCAGAATAAGAGATAATATCACGTCCGTCACTAGAGGGTAAGAGATCCTTGATCTTATCTTCGTGTCCGTGTAATGCGGCGAGGCATTCTCCGGACGTCAGATCCCACAACTTCACAGGACCGTCGGCCGTCCCAGTGCATACGATATGGCTGGTTAACCAAATCACTGGTGTGGCACCTGAGGTCGGTTCTTTGAATTCGCGGACGACTCCGCCCGTAAACGAGTCACAAACCATCGCGGTAGAGTCATATGAACCCGACACCACATATTTGTCGTCTTCCGACCATGCAACAGACCAAACAGGGCCTCCCTGTTCTGCGATGATGACGAGCTCCGTACCGCTCTCAGTATCCCAGATTCGGGTGGTATGGTCCTCGCTTCCAGTAGCGAGCCGTTCACCTTCGTGAGAAAGGGCCAGCGACCATATCGGTCCAGTATGGCCTGACATGGTCGCGATGAGATTTCCGGACTCCACATCCCAGACTTTCACGGCAGTGTCGCCGCTGAGGACGATTCGCTTGCTATCGGGGGTAAAAGCTACATTCGAGACGTGAGCCGAAAGGCTGTCGAGAGTGTGTCGGGCCTGCATGACAATTGGGAATGCCCCTCCGTGTCCTTCGAGAGATATGGGCCATAGCTTGGACGTGCAGTCTATCGACCCCGAGGCAAGCCATTTGCCGTTCGGGGAGAAGACAAGCGCAGTGACATCGGACGAATGGCCCTCGAGGTTGAATAGAACATCGCCGAGTTTGACGCCTGCGTGTTCGCCTTGTGCGAATGCATTCGCGACGTGTGGGATGTCATTGGCTGCCCTGACCAGGACAGTGCCTTCGGTGTCTCCCGACGCCAACAGATTTCCGTCTGGTGAGAATCCCACAGACCAGACGGTCTCCGCGTGGTGACCTTCTAGGACTCTGACGAGCTGACCAGTTTTCGTACGCCATAGCTGCGTCGCTCCATCGAGGCAACCTGCTCCAACCAGCGTGCCGTTGGGTGACAGCGCAACCGAGGATATGTATCCAGCGTCACCATCTTTCCCTGAGAGTGAGAAGTGTAGCCACTTGTACGTCGTAGGAGGATGACCGCAAACGAGTTCTCCATCAGATATTTCTCTGTCACTTCCTCGCCAGCTTTCATCCTTGTCCTCATCATCGGGATCGTCTGGGTCTGTATCCATCGTGTCGTTGTCTTTGCCCTTGAGCGATGAGTTTATTCCCTTCAATTCACGTTCGCGCTGCTTCATCACAAGGTCAACGAGATCGAGAGTGGCAACTGAGCGCTGAAATTCAGAAACAGCCTTTATGATATCGGATTTGTAGTACACACCTTTGTCTTCGTCTTCGTCAATCTTCGGTCTGGTTCTCTCCAGGTATTCAGCGAAGTCTTCAACCATTTCTTCTTCCTGCATAGGAGGATTGAGCGTTATGCGAAGGAATTGTGAGTCATACTCACGAGGGTCAGTGAATATATATCCCCATGACAAGCGATAGCGACCTCGGCGTCAGTGTGCTGTGTTATGGATTGATATAAGTAAAGTATGATGGATTAGCGATCATGGTTATACGTACCCGCAGCAGGTACTCCAGCAGTATATCTAGCCAAGTATGCGTCTATGCAGTTTTAGAACATCCAACAACTCACTAATCAGAGCACTCACCGGCTGAGAAGGTATATTTGATTCAACATCACTCTCTGACCCGCTGTCGCTCGCAGCTACCGCACCGCTCCCCTCTCCGCCTGAATCGGGCCCCCGAGGCAGTTGATGAGGTCCAGCACCTGCCTTGATGTGCAGATAAGCACCAATTCTCCACTTCACCTGGAAGTAACGCAGAAAAATGCATTGATCGTATTTCTGCTCCTCCGAAGGGACTCTTGGCGCTGGGGTCTGCGACTGTGGAACTTCAAGGGTAGGGTGATTGAAATGTCGACTGTGCGAAGGTCCTTCTGTGATAGAGTTACGAAAAGAAGCAATGGAAGGCGAAGGAGAACGGGAACGAGCTATGCGTTCCTCGGGACCACTCAAATAAAACATTTGAGGTGCCTTCGCGACCTTCGTCTCCAGCTCAAGAGCGACTTTCCCCACGACCATAGGAACGCCACCCTGCAACTCAACCGATCCCCCTTGCTCCACTGACCCCCCACGGGAGGCACCGACGATCCATTCCACTGTCTTGACAAATCCATGAACCATGATGATATCACGACCCCGGAGGTCGATACCAAGTTCGTTCCTGGCGTGCTCGAGCCATGCACTGTGGTATTGTTTGACATAATTCTTGAACGCAATGCTGTTCTCTATGATGGTCTTGGTGGCCTTGTGTGTGATGTACAAGAAGGCAGCCTTCTCCTCTGTTGTTATCAGAGTGTACTTAGCATTAACGCCTGCGACGCCAGGAATCTCGCTGGACAAGGTAGTGTAAGCTCAAAATACCCATACCGCAACCAATGCATTACATACGCTCCCGCAGAAGGTTGTATCTTTTGGTGCTTCATAGACTTGGTAGTATACATATCGGGCTCCATATCGCGCGTTGAACGTAACGGTCTGATGTATGCTCTCTCCGGCAATGGCTCATGCGAAGGAGGAATCCGATTGTATTGACGATTCTTTGCGTTGGCGGGGTGATCGCGAGCGAACTTTCCTTTGAACAACTCGACAAACTGGCCTTCCCAGATATAGCCTATATCGCCCAGGTCGATTTCGTCTGCACCTTCGGGCCCTGACGGGCACCATAATGGGTGTCCTTGGCGGAACTCTTCAAGCTGGGATGCGTAGACTTCGCTGATGTGTAACGATTTAGTGGCCATCGTTTACAACTGACGGGGGGATATGTGGATGCGGAAGCTGGGCCTATATGACTTGACACCGTGAGCCTCAGATACTCGCAGCACTGCCAACACGTTCAACGCACATGGGGCCTGAGGCCTGAGGCGCTGCTTGAGATGCATAGGAATACAACAGATAATGGAAGTTCGGAACTGGAAGCTTCGTCACGACAAGGGTACATTGTCGCTCGATCTCATATCGATTGAACTTTGCACAGCTCTATGAGCGCCAGGTTATAGCGTTTGTCTGAACTACAATGCTCTGTTGAGGACTCGTAACATGAATGAAAACGCATTGACATGCCTTTGTACTTTCTCGAACCTGTTGGTGTGGCGTGATCCAATCCATCCAGCTCGTGTTATTCTAGGCTTGAATCAAAAATGACGAAAGATCACAGAACTGTAGCTTTCCGAGGCTGTGCGCCGTGCAGCTGTGCGTATACGTATACAGATCTAAGAAGAAAGCATATTGCCGCGGTGAGGCAGTTCGCGTTCGCGCCAGATTGGGTTCATTAAGCGCTGTACTATGCACGTACGTGTGTGGCCAGGCCCTTGCCGGCCGCGGTGGGTCCTCACGGACCTCACATCCGCTTTTTTGTGTCGAACTATGTATGACATATATAAAGTACACTCCATAGCACATACGAAGGATATCCAAACAACTATTACATGTACGAAATTCCAACTCAATACAAGAAGCCGAAGCTACAAACGAAGAATGTCCACAATATTCCAAATTCTCACCGTTGAATCGTCCGAACACGAGATGACATGGCAATCATCTGGACTAAACGCCACGTCCTTCACCTTATCTTCGTGGCCCATCAGCTCAGCGACGAACTCGCCGCTCTTCACATTCCAAACCTTTACCGCACCGTCTGCACACCCGACAACAACGAACTCCCCATCTTTCGAATATGCGACAGTATTCACGATCGAGGGATGATCGTCTTCGAGACTGTACTTTTCCTGGCCCGTGTACGAGTCGCAAAGCGTCACTCGACCATCGTACGAGCCAGAGACAACGTCGTTGCCATCCGGAGAGAACGCGGCTGACCACACAGGGCCCGAGTGCTCAGCTAGGAGGACAAGTTCGGCTCCTGTCTGTACATCCCAAATACGAGTTGTCTCATCTTCTGCAGCGGTAACTGCGCGAGTCCCGTCTGCCGAGAACTTGGCACTCCATATGAGCCCTGTGTGACCTTCCAGTTTGGATACAGGGGACCCGTCGTTATTCCAGACATACGCATAGTTATCAGCGCAGCTCAAGACTCGTTGAGAGTCTGACGAGAAGGTCACACTCATGACCACAGCTGCATGGTCCTGAATCGTGACTAACGGCTTGCCATCCGCGCCATCCCAGAGTTTCACCATACAATCCGTCGACCCCGTCGCAATGTACTTGCCGTTGGGCGAATAATCGCACGTCCATACGTCTCCGGTGTGCCCCTCGAGTTGTGCAATCTGGTAATGACTATCCAGGTTCCACAAGATCCCCTTATGATCTGCGCCGCCGGATATTAGTTTAGTGCCGTCAGGAGAAAACGCCGCGGTATGCGTGCTCTCCCGGTGACCGTCGAGCTTCATGAGGAGGGCTCCTGTGACAAGGTCCCACACTCGTACAGCACGATCCTCACAGGTAGTGGATAAGCGATTTGTTGCCGGTGATATAGCGATAGAGGTGACGGCACATCCGTCGGCGACATGGTCGGCAAGAATCATGTGAGGATATTTGATGAGCTTGTCGTTACCGAGGTAGATCTGTCCATCGAGCTGTACAGATGAGCCATATTGACGTCCCTGTGAAGTGCTTCGCAAACTAGGGTAGCGTTCATACTGGGATAGCTCAGATGAAGGTGGAGCGGGATCGAGGCGAGACGGCTTATCCGCGGGCCCTGAAGGAGGGATGAAAGGAGTGTCGACGGGTGGTGCTTGATCTTCTGGGATAGCGGCCTCTGGATGTACGACTCCTGTAGTCGACTGCTCTGACACCGGCTCAGAGGAAGAGGAAGAGGCAAGAAGCCGATCCTCTCGGCCATCCTGCTCAGCTTCAGCCTCGGCCTGAGCTTCAGCAGCTCGCTGTTTTCGTTCGTCTTCTTCTCGCTGGAGCGTTTGAGCAATCGCAGTCTGTTTATCTTGCTCTTCCTGTTCAACTTGATCTTGCCGCGCCACAGCGTTTAGTAAAGCCTCGGTGCGTTGTCGAACTATGATATCTTGGAGAGCGATGTAGCCAACTGATTTGATCAATCAGGTGGTTGCAGACGATCGGAATAGGCAGTATACATACGCTTGTTTTCATCTACGGTGATTGTTGGCCGATCTTGCTGCAGCTGCGCGGCGATATTTTGTGGCCAGAAGTCTCCCTAGGAGGGAGGATCGAAGGTTACTTACGGGATTTACAAAGAGATACAGCAGTAGAACATACCGGAAATAAGCCCGCCAGATCGTCATGGCTCGCTATAGCCACTTCTGCGTCCGAGTTCTGCAAGATCATTAATAGGTAGCTGAAATAATATTAGGGAATTACGTACCTCGAAGATATAATCGATAATATCATCCAGGGGGAGGGAATACTACGCGCAGGTGGAATTAGTAGAGCCAGAATAAGACGCGGGTTGTGTATATCTTACACCATGGCGTGCGGGAACTTCCTCCACCGACATATCAAACTCGGCTAAGACGGCCGTAGGTTGGTCTTCATCTGGTCCGCGTGGTAATTCATGAGGGCCGGCGTTGGCAACTATCTTACGCATCCACCAAATCCTATGTTTGATCTTGTAGTAGGATACGAATACGCTCTGATCCCGGGGGAAGTTCATCGCAATGTTCTCTTGTGAAGTGATTGCACTAAGACTGTCTTCTTGCAGAATCTCTGGGCTTTTCCCTTTGCCCGAAGCGATCGAGGGTCTCGGGGAATGTGAGCGCAGTAGAGGAGTCTGTGCTTCTCGCCCTTCGGGTCCGTAGCGAGTATCAAAGATATATCCTTCACTGCTGTCGATGTTGAACTCGAATCCTGCTTCACCGACTCCACCAACGGTCCCGGTTAATGCCATTGTCTGTGTGCTGCGAACACCACTTCTATAAGCAGCAACAGACCACGCAGAAGTCTTGACAAATCCCTTGATGAAGATGATTTCGTCCGGCTTGCAGCCTAATTCGAATGCATCCCCAGAAGCGAAGTTACACCAACTGTCGTGGTTCTGCAGCATGTAGCGTTTCACAGCAGGCGAGTCAAGGAGATACGTCTTGTCGGAGAAATCCTTCAGCAATACCCACGCGCCAGCTTCACTGCTGCATGAGAACTGATATTTCAGGCCGCCACCAGCAATGTTGGCAGCATTTCTGCAATCGGGATGTGAATGACATGATGTGGACAATAGGATACAGTACTTACGCCCCAGCCTGTAATTTCGCACTTGTATGTCCAACACTGGAGCTAGTAAGAGGTCCCGGAGCACGATAACTTTTCATCGTTCTGAGCAACTTCTTATTAAGTCGCACAGGTTTGAAGCCAACCGGCACCCCATCCTTGTTTACCGTCTCATCGTTGACTGTGGCGTTGAATAGTCGGACGAAAGCTCCCTCGGGGTCGATCATGCCCACATCTCCAATACAAAGCTCTTCGCCATCGGGTGGGGCGGGGTTCCATAGAGCATCTCCATCGCGATAGTGCTGTAGTTGAGTGGCGAGGATTTCGGCGGCGAGACCCATCGGGGTGAAGGCTCTGCGTGAATGGCGACGTAGGAGAGGTGTTTACTGAAGGACAAGAGGGCGTTAATCGTACAAAAGAAATACAAGTCGTCAATCCGCGAACCTAATATCCACCAGAGATAGCCATCGATGCAGTACAGCTTTCCTGCTGCACGACCATAGAAAGATGTTCGGAGATGTGACTCGGGCTGTACAGTGAAGCTATCCAGACATCCTAGGGTTGTATAGTTTCTCCATTCAGCGACCACGATTATATCCTTTCCTACACCCTCTCAGCCACGGTGCACGGCCCAAAACCGCGCGGGAAATATGCCAGTGCAATGCCAGTGCCGGGCACGTGGACCTTATACAGACAAGTGATAATCAAGAATGGTGCATAGCGCCAAGGCAGCTCAGAATAATGACGAGTTAGAATGGCGTGTTCTCCATGGGTTGTGAGCCAGCTGGTTGGAGACGAGATATGCAAGCTATTGCAAGGGATGATCGAGAACATGGTGAGCATGAAGCAGCAACTCGAGCTCAGCGGGTTGGGCGCCGAGCCATCACCGAACGGAGGCGTCCCTGATCCGCCCTAACCTTACCTCCGGGCCTCCGGCGAATGTCGAATAAGTACATTTGTCACTTTGCTACTGTCACATCAACGACTCGGAGCTCGAGCATAAAACAGAGTGGTATGTCCATAACAGTAAAATTCAGTATCTGTATCATCTTGCATACCCCTCGCACGATGATTTGGAACTGTCTGGCAAAACTGTTGAGAACAGTACCAGAGCCGTACCATATCTGTTATCCAGGTCCGTACTGCGCGTACCATGAGATAGTGTTGGCTCGTAGAATGGAGACCATATGCACATGCGCTTCCCATCAGCGTAGGAGATAATCTGCTCACTTCGTAAGGCTAATGAGCTTGTATTCTAGGCTAGTAACTCCCGCGACAGATCCCAGTGCTCGTCTTCAGCCCCAGTGCACATCTGTTAGTACCACGAAACGATAGGCATACACTGAATGTCGATAATCATGGAAGCATATATTGGCGGATTTTGTATCACAATCCTCACCGGAAGTTTGTCCTCCGGTGCGCAAGCGTTCTCACACATTGTCTAACAGAGTACAAGGGTGCGTAAGTATGTCACAAGAGGAGTACTGGGCAAGACTGGACCCAGGCAAGCGGAATCTCTCAATCTCGAGCGTAAGTAAGTACTCTTCTTTCTCGCCATATAATGATCAACCTAGCGTGTGATCCCGCGTAGTAAATCGCTACCCACACTCTCCGAACACCGGGTCGTTGACACATCCGAAGCCGAAGATCGTTCGTACAAGTGAAGCTCTTGATCGCAGCTGACCTTAACGAGGATTTGGGGTTTACCGGGCTCGGACACGAATTACGCAAGAGCAGCATAAGTATGTATGGGCAGCAGTGCCTGACTCCAAATCGAGCAACGGAGCACACGCATATCAAGTACCACAAGTTGTCGACTACCAAGCAAGTACAGAACGAAATCATGCAAACACTTGCATTGGATATCTCGGAGATCAGAATGCATCATCGTGATTCGTGAGCATCATTGCAGTGAGTAGATCAGCTATCGTTATCTACGTTGTTCCTGTGACAAACGCGTGTCTACGTCTTCACGCAGATCACCGCATGCCAGAACTCGATTCTTCCCGCGACGCTTTGGTAACTGAGAGTTTCTCATTTCTTCTACGTATGAGGAATTACCTACGAGAGACGCTGTTGAAGGTAAGTCAATGGTCTCTGAAGAACACGTGCAATCGGCCCTCCAACGCATCGCTCAGGGTTTCCCCGTCACCGGTCGGGTCGGAGGGCATACAAGCTTCAAGGGAGACATGCCTCGACAACACTTACTGCAAGTCTATTCGATGGACGGCAATCCATCTGGGTAAGCTTTCGTATGTCTTATTCCCGGTTCATATGTTTCGGCATCTCGCCTTCGAGTTCTAATCAGCGCTCACAACGCTCCGTAGTGGGTAACCTACAATCGCAACGACAGCTATCCAGCGTGAAACCCGAGCCGTTGGTATTCACAGTTTTCTCGAGACACCATCCCTTTTAGACCAGATAATATGCAGACGTGGTATGTAAGCAAATACCGTCCAAGGTGCCACCATCGACATCAAGTCCAGCTTCAAGAGTTTATTTCCCAGACCGCCCATGGATTCTGTTGGAAGATATGTGTATGTGCCTGGTCACGATCAAATACCTTCGTGGGGTAACCATTCATTGTAGGATAATCTGGGCGATCAAACCGCATATTGCCCTCTCTCTCAAGTCTTGGCCGCCCTATACGGCGTACCTGTCAGCGGTGCAGCGCGATCAGGAATCTGACGGTACAAAGCAAGTACACCCGCGATACATGCATGTAACAGCTTCTGTCATGCAACATAGTAACCAACATTCCTCAAAGAAACATAATATGGTCAACGTACATATATTGAGATGTTGCATCCACGCGGCTAGTCTTCGTGAATCTGATGACATTTCATTATGGACGCGGATTTGCGCCATCAGAAACGAGCTGCTCGAATCGCGCCTGTGTTCAATCATTGGGTGACCCCCCAGTCATCGCGGCCCACGCAAATTGAATCTGAGCCTGGGTTAATGCGATGGATGGCAAGGTGCGCCGTCTTGGACTTGGACTTCGTTATTGAACCACCGTGTTGACTGGTATAACTGCGTCTGAGTGGTAGTTGTCGTCCCTTATCCGACCTATACGGTGGACCACGAGCAAGCATTACGATCCGCTAAGCACGCGGGTCTCAAGTAGGTTCCTCCCCTCGATTGATCTCCGCGTATATGTCAGCCATCCACATTCAAATCTCGTACTGCCCGTTGTTATCGCTGACTCCTCGGAAAAGTGGGACAGCCCGAAGAATCCGGAAAACAAGTATTCGATGGTGACCAGATCGCAGTGCACATCATGATTCGTTTAACACGAAGTTTGGGGCAAACATGGGGACGATATTGGGATTGGCAGAACTAGTAGATACATGATAAAAGGTAGGATGGGTATATACCTTCAAATCGGCCGCCTGTTCCACTCTCTCACAGAGCAGAACAGGTTCAGAGAGGCAGGGGAGTTGTGCGTACTATGATACATCTGAGAACAGAGAACATCGAAAGGAAATTGAGCAAACAGATGAGAATAGAGACATAACATCATAGCGAAGCAGTTTCTGTGCAATGGACAGCCGTACATATCCGATATCGAACCTTGAAATTGGAAGAATGGGCGAGAAAGCCTGAGGGGTCATGTAGATAGAGTCCGTGAGATCGAGAGGGGGTTGGGAAAGAAAGCAGAAGCTAACAGTAGCAGTGGAAGGCTGGGTATGATACCACTACTGTAACAAGGAAGGGGTGGAAGCCGCGGATATGCTTCGATGCCTATCCACGATGAGAGCAGGGAGATAGAATACCCGTATAACTGATAATGGTGAGGTGTAGAAACGAGGCCGAACAGGTGCCATAGACCGCAGACTGATGATAATGATGATGGTGATGATGAAAACGATGGGGGAGTTGTACAAGACTGTGGTTCGGGAGATGGCTTGTAACGGAAGAAGGGAAGCGAATTTGTGACAGTACGTCGGTTGTTTGGTAGGCGGAAACATGTTGCTCGTGATCGCGTCACGGATAAGTGCGAGAGAACGAGAAACGATGGCGGCGATGGTAAAGCGCTCTCCAGTCGGGCGGCGGATAGAAAACACTAACGACATACGCTTCCAACACGTTTCCGTTCGAAGTGAGAAGGGTGATGAATGGCAGAAAAAGAATAACCGGTAATAGAGAGCAGCGGGTGGCAATGAGATGGCTAGTTCGGCAGACCAACAGACCTAGATGACCTTGCGGACGGCATCGTCATGAATGCAGGGCGCAATGTGGTCGACACTGCTGGCGCAGGTTGACATTCACAGCCAGGAACATTGCACGAACTTGAGCGCGGCCGCACAGGGCGCATAACGCCACCGCCCAAATGGTGAGCATGTCTGTGGGTTGATGGTGGGACTGGAGAAGACCTAGAGCGTTGTCTCCGGGTCGTGCGCGACGGACCTGGGCCTAGTTCTGCCGAACCTCGGAAGTCAAAATAAGACGCACGGTCATATTCCGGAAGCTCCGAGTCTGCCTCTGTACTGGATGGTGTGTAGCGGCGGTCGCCGTTAGGAAACCAATCCCCTTCTTCATCGGATTCGGAATAATATGATGGTGCGGGGCTTGAGGAACGTGATGGAAGGGGTGTAGATGCGTCTGAGGACGCCGATGAGGGCAAACTGCCAGAAAAATGAGAGACAGGCGTGTCAGTCGGTGAGGCCGATAGGGGAGGGGTGGGCGGCAGATTCTGCGATGTGGGCTCAACGAGACGTGCTACAGCGTCGCGGCGTCGGCTGTTCGACACGTGGTTGCGGTAGTGACGTCGCATATTGGAGTTCACGTTGAACCGACGTTGGCAGCCGGGGTAAGGGCAGATGAATGCTGTGGGACGCATTTGGAAATTCATCATTACCGGGTGTCACGATAAACTGGGAGGCGGGCTTACGCTTGGCACCCGTGTGGGTGTTGACATGAATATTCAAGCTGCTCGGCCTATTAAACCTGAGCTGATAGTAAGCAAGGGTAAACATCACACATCCAGACTCAGCGTACCGTTTATTGCAATGCGGACAACAATGCTTCTTTTCCTCGTAAGGGGACCCTGGGAGTACATGTGACTGAGTAGGTCGGGGGTCAGACTGTCTAGGATATCCTGCGGCATGGGGGGAAGTGACGTGAACGTCGTCCATGTAACCACCCGAGCCCTGGAACCCCTGGAAATGTTCCATGTCTCGATATGAAGGCCCCTGGATGGCATGCAGGGGTGCGTTACCTCGTGGTGCCGCAGGCGGATCGACATGCAGGATGGGCCTCGACCTGGAAGCCTCGGAAGATCTATCCTGGGAAGAGTTGCCTCTCCCCGCAAGATGATAGACGGATGAAGCTGGGCGTGGCTGATACGCGACGTTGTGGCTGGTGGCGATAGTATCCAGGCTTGAAGTCGAAGAGTTTGGTTTGAGCAGATCAAAGGAGTAAGGCTGGGAAGTCTGAAGGCGTATGCTATCAGCGGAACGATGAGGTATGGCGGCGTATGAATGAGACGAGTCTGGGATGGGACCGCGCTGATTGCGGTAATTCTGGGAGGGCTGCGAGGCGTTCTGTCGAGGATAGTGTTCTGGATGTTGAGCGGTAATCGAGTGTGCAACATGAGTGATTGGACGACTTGGTCTCGGTGTGGCGCTTGGTCGCGGGTACTATTGAAACGATTGAGATATTAATTATGTGGCGTCGAAGGGGAGAATCTACATACGTCGGGAGTCGGTTCACGTTTGACAATCGCGGCGCTGCTGCTTATTGAGTAATCTCTCCGGCCGTCATACAGGCCGTGCATCATGTGTTCTGTTGGCGAGGTGAGTTCAAGGTGTAGTTGAGACGATCTGAGCGTGTTACCTGGAAACATTTCGTTGATGCTGGGCAGTGTCACTGAAGAATTTGACGCAGAAGCCATGGCGAGCGTCGGGAAACAGCACGAATTGCTGAACGACAATAAGGCGGAGGGCGGGAGAAAGACAGGGGGAAAGCGGTTGGCGGCTGCGGGGGCATGGAGGGCATATATAAAGGGATGAGTAGATTTAAGTGGCACAGCCGAATAACCAGAAGTAGCACGTCAATCAAGATCTCCCGGGGGAAATCTCATCGAAAATGCCGTAATCGGACAGCGTCCCTCACGCCAATCTCCCCGTTATGGGCGCCGTCGGTATGTGTCACGCACGTGTGACATAAAAGGACGGCATACTCTCGGCCTCTCAGGCACACCCTGCCTCATCTCTCCGTCCCAGTCGACGAGTATCGCAGTCAACTACATGCATCCCTCGGTACTCAGCACTCAGTTACTTTTGAACTATACCAACGCATTGTCTGCCTGAAGATCGACATTAATCGGGCAGTTGTTAAGGAACAGATGAGAAAATCACTCGGCAATATGGCTCGAGACAGGCACGGGTTCCGATTCGCCGTATAGCCCGCACCCCAATATTGATCACCCTGTGTCCGTTCATGTGTGTCGGAGGGATTCAATAAATAGGCGGCAAAAAGACAGGGCTGGGTGGTACGGTGTATACTGCCGTACGATGGATGCAGCCGATGTGAATCGATGTTATGTCGCGACATACGCTACGGGAATTCAAGACGTTTATGAAGCTGTGGAATATCTCCATGAAATCTCTTTGCGCGGCCACTAACCGTGCTCGTTCGCTTAGGTATTTTGTATTAAAACTGACTAATCACTACGTATCAAGTTGATGGGCAACATCTGCCCCCATCACCGCTGAAGGCAGTCTGATTGCTATTGCTCGCGCTCTGGACAGGTTCCCAATGCCCACGCGATACCGTGAACATGTACAGGACACTGTCACCGGACTGACGAGGGCTCGGACAGGGGTGGTGACCGTGACAAGTCGGGTGTGACCCCTGCGTCATTCAATCTGAAGATGAAATTCCAAATATGGTATAGCGCATAACGCGTTCCGAGGGATTGTCGCGATCCTCAGACAACACATTGATCGGCGTTTGACTTTAGTGTGGATCTTCGCAACCGACAGGCGAAACGATCTGGGAGTGGCAAGGCCAGCCGCCCTGCCAGTGTCACAAAAACCTGGCAACATGCGCTTTCCATCTTCCAAATCCACTTACAACTAAAGCAATATCTATACTATGGAACATACGATGCACAGGCTATCCAAATTTACTGGCGTGACTTGAAATGTACATGGTTGTCACAGAAAAGGGTACTTTGGATTTCTGGACAGATCGATGACAATTGCGGGGACCCGGAGCCTCTGGTTCTCGGCACAGTCAGGTATTATCTGCAGGCGTGAAAGTAAAGTGAACATTCAAGCTTATAAGACCGAGAACAGCCCATATTTCTCCTCCGTCCTCCTTCTGGCATAGATGAGCAACAAGGTGTCGTCACAGCCTGCTGAGCCACATTGCAGCAACGTTGCATGGAAGAATCTCACCGTCGGAAGCTGAGATTCTACCGCTCGAACCCATGCCGGAAGGTTGGAAGGCCACTTGTTCTGCTCAAGTGGGAGTCTCACGCGCCAACTGCAAGGTATTCTCAAGACGCTCGACCGCATCGGGACAAGATGGGTCGCACGCTTTTGGCGTTGGGTTATTACGGGCGTCCACCGGTAAACTAAGCTAGAGCCGAGGGCAGATCAGATCATTTTGGATCATCGTCCACGTTTTTGGGAAGGACCACATCACACACGAATGATCAGTTATCAGCACACAACACCTCCTCTCACACAACTGTACGCACAACAACTTGAGAAGATTAATAATCTCGTCCTATGGTAAAGCGATGCATGCGTCAGAGAAGTAGCGAACAGGCCGCCACTTTCCAAGTAAAGCTTCGTTGACGGCCTTGCGCCCTGTTCCACGTCAAACCCCATGTAAGTGTGGCAACCTCAATAGACTTGTGAATTCAATTCTGGAATAGTTTCGTCACTTTCCGCCCATGTCGGTCCTCGTTTCAACACTTCCCAAGCTCCTACTACGCCTCCTATACGAATATCGACCTGTGGCTTTGCAAGCGTTACTACACTCCATCCGTGCTTCGCGGTACCCCCATAGTACCCAACGGTTTCTAGTATGATACCCTGTGGCCAAGCTCTTCAACTGGTCATAGGCTCCTTCTCGCGCGAAACTACGAACTCTACTATCGAGATCCTCAATTACCGACAAAAGTCGGAGCTCTATGTGAGAAATCGCCGCCTCGTGTACCCCACCCACATACCACCCGCGCGCTACCTGCCAACCTGTACAATTCGACCGGCGTTTCCCACCCATACGAATGGTCCTCAGAGTCCGCTCTGAGCGCCGCAAGCATATGCATCCTTGGACGGCTTCTTCGACATGCTGACTTCTTCCATGTATGTTTCCCTACGCTCGTAGACCTGGGCTCCTCACATGGGACTCTCGCTCTCTTCCGAACCTTCCAACGCCCGCATGCGGTTGGAGAGTTGGGAATTCCTTTGCACGTCGTTATTCGTTGGCATCGCCTTCCCGTCTCCGCCCACCGGGAATCTTCCCCGCCGAGTCTCAGCCCCAATTTCCGGTTTGACGCCCTCTGCTTCCTCTTCTATCTCTTCCTTGTCTTTCAGCTCCGATTAAGGCCTTATGAGCGGTGTTGGAAGGACCAAGCCGAATTCTCGTCCATCATCATGCATCACGCGCACCCAACAGCGGAGACGCGTAAGCGGAGTTGAGTTTTCATATTGGTGCCGCTCGAATTCAGTCTAGGTGTGCTGAGGCAGCATGGGTGCCTGGTCAGGGCGAAGTCACCGTTGCTATTTCAGGGCACCTCGGCAGTGAGAGTGCGAAGTAGTGAGTAAAGCTATTTCACCACTCGTGCAGCTTTTTATCCGTTCCAAACTTGAACGGCCGAACCACAGATGATGCGGATATCCCCACTTGAACTGGTTCTCTACGAACAGATCTGGTCTTAGCCCTGCGATGCACGTTCACGAGCCTGTGGCGAGGTTTGAATTATTCTGTTCTAACAGTATGGTTATGGATAGGTGCGCTGCAGATTATCACTGTAGTTACCTTGTACTACTTGACTGACGCTTTGACCGCAGCGATCAAGTTGCAGGTTCTCCACCAGCGATGCCATAACCGTCTATGGTATGGAAAATTCGAACAAGGGCGGGTGATTAACATCGACGGACAGATCTACGACAACGAAGGCATCAATCACCCAGCATTTTTTGACCAAGCACCTATAGGTACGCCGCCCACCAAAATGCGCTTGGATCTCACATACCTTTGCACTACCGCGCCTGCTGGAGCGGCACTGGCAGTACAAGCAGGAGATCCAAGGTACTGGTGAGCAGAAGTTTCTATAGCGTCAGTCTAAATACTTTTGTCGAACAATGTGTTGACGAAACACGACGGGACTCGGATCCCGGCAGATCTTTTCGAATACCCTTAGAAACCAGGCATACACACCGCAGTACGTTCGCGACGATTGGAAACGAGGGGACTGGCCTCCATACCTGTCCCGAATGCCGCTGTATCAGCTGATGTGACCCCGCAATGACTGGGAGATGAACAACTATTCTCGCAGACTGACATGTCAGTCCAATGTCGACGACAACTAGGCTATTGATGCGTACCTCAGGGATGCCTAGGACGAAGAGAACAGCGAGCAGCAGAGGTGAGTGAGATTATCGTTGTGGGTGTGGGCGTCGATGATGGCCTATGATTGCTGCAGTTGTTGCCATTGACGTGGCGGCGAATATAATGTGCGCAGCATGTCTCATGTCGACCCTGGCTGTGCTGATTATATTGATCAAGGTCTCCGGCATTTTGATGCTGCGGATTAAGGTGCTCCATCCAATCTTGAAAAATGCTGTCCAGCCTGGATCGGTTCGTCGCGGTTTGAGGAGCTATGGGGAGAAGCCGACACATACTGGAAAGTTATATGTAGTGTGAGTCGGTACTAGAGTCGAACCCATTTTCCTGCGACTTCAGTCATAGTCTTGTTAACTGTTCGTATTACAGGCTGCGTCCATACTGTGCCGATTACAGAACTTCATGGCGTATCATCACGGCAATATTCCTATAAGCGTATTTTTCTCCCTCGACAGCGGCAGAGTATCTAAAGCCTGCGAAGTGCAAGTTGGTGGAAGTATAGCAGGCTTGCGTGCTAGACAAAAGAACGCAAGACAGAATTTTTATCAGCGTGGGAGATATTTCGGATGCTGGTAATATGGGTTATCTGCAAGTGATACGCCCCCACCAAGATCAGAGCTCCGATTCGTATGTAGGTATGTAATCTGCTTCGAACCCGCTCACCAGAACTATTAGATCTCCACATTTGTTGACGCTATGTGTCAGGGCGTATTGACGGTTCCGCGAAATACCGTCTTTGACAATCTTCGGCGACCCGCCACATCAATGTCATACAACCGTTATGTCGGACAACTCCATCGATCCCGACATTATGGGCATTAACGGTATCCTGCTCAATACACAGCCGTGCCGACCGTCGTGGCAAGTTCCTTTGCATTCATTATGTCTGATATGTCCGTATCGTTTCACAGAGTCACAGGCGCAAGTAGTAAACCTTCTTGCTCTTGCATCTGCTCTAGTTTAAGCCAGCTACTGACGGCCTCTTTGGCTCGGCGAGTCGCCGAATCTAGGCCACAGCTGGCAAACGGCTACATTATGTTTAGCAAATTACTTTACTCGACATGAAAACAATATTTTCCGTAAGCCGCACCATCGTTTCTAACTCAGACGGCTTGCCTGACACAAAGGTCTAGCATTATATCCCATGTATCATAGTCGGCCAGGGATCCCACTGGTACGAGTATGTGACCCATAGTTGGGATAGTGGCTTCCCTGCCAGTCTTTTGACGGGCCTGGGCAATGCACAACATGACTCCGAATTAGCTTTTCCGGCCAAAAGCCGCTGGAGGTCAGTAGGATACTGAGCATGGCTGATTATCAGTTATATACATACCAACACCCCGTCATTCAATAAGTAGAATCAACAATGTGTCAGTGCTGTTGAAGTACACCACATACATTATCCCGAGTTATTTAAATTCACCACTTCAAGCTCTTAAACGTTCTAGTTGCAGTACTTTGAGCATCGGCCCGCTCGAACCATCGTTTGCCCAATCATCATGATCTCATGGCTTCTCCAATGCAGTGATAGTTTGGTCAAGGCTGTGTGGCCATTGCCACCCGTAGACTCATGGCCTATAGCGGTAGAGTTTGATTTATCGTCGACGCATACCTGCACTGAAGCCTGAGATTCTCGATCAAAAGCCGCGATGGACCGTGTACCAGAAGATGAGGAAGATGATTCGATACGTGATGCCATCCCCAGTACAATGTCCGACACCGTTCTCTGTGATAATTCGGGCGGCGACTGCCTTCTCTGCGGACAGTGAATGTATCATGATGCATTCTGCTAAAAGATCCTCTGAACACTGGCAAGCTGGTTTGCAGAATTCAAGGTGAGGTATATGTTTCATAAGTTATTTTACCAGCATTACAATCGCTTCACTACGAGTCTGTTCAACCATTCGGATGGCAGTGGAAGCAAATTTCACATGGAGCCATCATCAATACAGGGAATCAATGACAGCCGACTCGGCCGTGTGGCCACTGGCAGGCAATGGCAGCAATAGATGTCTCGCCCTGCCACACTGGCGGGACCGGTGTCTCAATAGTATAGCCGTACATCTGTTGATACAGATGCTGTTTACATTGCGTATGTTGCCGCGCATAATTGAAACGGGCCACGGGCCATAGCCTCCAAAGATGCTGCGAACGAATGGGCTCTACGACTCAACAAGAAGGCTTCCATACGCTTTTCATGATAGTGAGCGCAAACTCTGCCGCCACACAGTATATAGTCAGGTGGGCAATGTGACGTACAGATACATTCAGGCTCCAGATTTGTGTATTGCATTTCATCATAACTCTCGGACTGCCAGATGAATCGCGGTGCCGCGAAGTACGCAGTATCAGTCATCCCACTAGCGGAATCAGGGAGGTTAAGGTCCTGTAGTGAATCTGCAATCGACTTTTAAGGGTAGTATCTAGGCATGTTATGCAGTAATACACTTCGATTGAGCAATGCTGCTGAATCCCGAATCGCTCGCAAGACATGATCAGCTCAGCTGTGCGCGTTGAACAGAGCAAATACGGCAAATGCACAGCTGAGTTTGAACCTCCTATGAAAATTTGATCCGATGCGCTTAGTTCAACGGGCTTATGCGTCCACAAGTTCGTCTCTACCACCAACTAACCTTGCAATTGGAGTAAGCGGGCTCTTGAGCCCTGCACGGTCCGCAATAGAAGATCTGCGCTATACGATGGACGGTTTGCCAATCTCCTAGTCTAGCCAAACAAGTGCACAGCGCTCAGTCGTCGCCTTGCCGGATGACCTACGTGGCGTGTTGTTGTCGATGAATGGTATGTAGTCCATAAACGGCTGATCTATTCGTGATATGTATTCAATGAAATTGCAATAGCTAGTGTGTCGTCCTATCACACCGCGAATACTAAGCATAGTACAGCTCTATGGATCGCCAGGTTTGCATCCACGGTCCTGTGGCGGAGATCGAATGCGTGATGTAGACCAAATCATCACGATACCCACCAAACAATGCACGGCAAAGATGGTCGATGCGCGAGATTGCTGTATGGGTATCAACCGGTTTAAGCAGGTGCCACAATTACAAGCGCAAATGGTATCGACAGCTGAGACTGATTTCTATGTCTTTCACAGCGCCCCAACTTCACAACAAGAGCGTTTTTGAAACACCCTCCCACGCCATTATATGTTTGGTAGCGATATGCCGCTATCAGCGCCTCGCCCAAGTACGGGTGCATACGAATCGACCTGTGTACAAACTCCGCAAACTGCAAGAGGAGGGTCGAGTTGGGGTTTGCGTGCAATGTGCGACCTATTCTATGGCCTGCGCTGGGAACCTTGGCTCCGACTTCGAGATGTTGAGATGCGGCTGCGCTGCAGTGTGTTATTGTTGAACCTTACTCTCCAATCTGATGAAGAGGGACGTATTAGCCGCTGGCGCAAGTCACACTTATAATTCCGTGGCTGTGGATCCTCGTTTGTGTGCATCGTGGCCCCGCTTACCGTTCCTGCTCTCTTACTCCTTCCGCAAACCCAAGCATCTTCAATTATCATGTCTACCGACTCCAAGACATCACGCGTAGTACTCCCAAGCATCGAAGAGTTTTATCCAGGTACGTCCAAGCTGGCTTATCTTGCAACCATCCTCTGAATGCACTTCCCCAGAACACCTTTTGAAGCTCCCACATAATGCTATCAATCATGCAGGGCACCCTGCACTCCGTGGTACTACTATCACAGTGAGTGGGTAACCTTTCATTACTAGCGAAACAGTTGGCTGACCGTTTGGCTGATGCCGTTTAGAATGGACGTTTATTCCACACGAATACCGACCCAGGTAAGCTATGCGCGATATCTCTATTCTACTCATGATGTCGCTGACTGTGTGCACAGTCTCACATCCTCTACCTACGCCCATTATATCTCGCGGACCATCTCTGTCTCCTAATCTAGTTCCAGGCGGGGAATCACCGAGATACTCTAGGTTTTGTGACCGGGTATCCCAGTCACCATTCACCTCTCACCTTCCTCGCCCCGGACCTCTGTGTAACCCGTCTGATGATCGTTGGCCTTCTTCGCCGCCATTTCCTGCAACCTACTCGCACGGGCGGACTCCACGCGAACACGAGAAAAGGCACGCATGTGCGGTATGCGGCAGAGCGTTCAACCGCCCGAGCAGCCTGGCTATCCACGAGAACACTCATACAGGTGCACAACGTACGTGGGAGTCGTCTGCTTTATTATTCTCGCTGAGACTGACAAGCGTGCCGGATTAGCATATGAATGTCCATTTCCCGGATGCGGTCGCAAGTTCAACGTGAATTCCAATATGCGACGTCACTTCAGGAACCATACGTCGCCTTCGAGACAGACAGCAGCATCACCTTATACATATCCTCTCACCACAGTCCCCCGACCCTTACCCACCGGCGCTCATTACAACACAATGCGTTCAAGACAAGACACTCAACAGGGTTTACGTCCAAGGGCATGGACTGTGGCTACGTCCAGCTCTTCGACGTACACAGATAGCTCGGACGAAGACGAGTTGTCTCATGACGTTCGGTCCCATCCCGTTCTTGACTATAGGCTCGAAGCCACAATGAAGGAAGCTACCGCGCGTATGGATCACCTTCGGCTACGCTCATGCTCTTCCCCGGGCCTTCTTCCGGCACACATTTTCCACCCCAGTGTATACCCTCCACCACCCCCTACTGCAAATGATGCACCTAGCACCATCACCAGTGGACTCCGATCCGACTAGATCCAGTGTCCTGGTTATCACAAATGCTAGACCGTATCGACGTGGTCGAGACATTTTCCCATTAAGTATTCAACGAGGTGTACGATAGATCCGATGACCTTCGATGGTGTCATCTCACACAACGTTATTTATCATGTATCACCAATCAACGCAATCAAAATTGTCCTATATTTTCCCTCAGATGGGCAACCTGATGCACCGGCCGAGCCTAAGATATATACTGATGTATGTTCTAACAGTTGTGTGACATCGTGCTGTCTCTCAAGCTGTGTACCAGTCACGGTAAGTATATTCCCCAAGAGCGCCGATCAGAGCTCGTGAACGATCAATTATTGCTTGATGTCAAGCTTAAGAGAAGGGATAACAGGAACAAACCGCGTCATATTAGGATGCATAACACGGATACTACTCACTTAACTTGGAACTTGAAGCTCACCTTTGTCTGAGATCAGGCTTAAGACTCACTGGCAATAACTACTAGGTATGCGCACTCGCAGTCCAGTCATGACAATATCTGTGCTCCCATGTCGCAGGCCATATATCATTATGATCAGTTGAACGTGGAACGTTCACTGGCACCGGCAGCTGCTGGCAATGTTAACACTGGCATGCCAGTGTGATGCCAGTGGTCCTTCCTTCACTGATCTCTGTATCAAGCCGGCACTGCCTGCAGCGGCGTAAATCATAGAGTGTAGAAAAGTTATATCGAGTATTTAAATGACTGCGCTTCTCCGGTTCCGGTGCAACCAGTCCCTGCACAACAGCTGAATGTGCTTTATCATAGACGAACTTGAACAAATATCCTATTCTTTGATCTAAGCGCCGACTGATAAGCCAAAACAACGGCGGACAACACAGCCCCGCTCCGTGTCCGTGTAATATCCTATGCATGGTACTGTAACGTGTCCGCCACCGGAGCATATCTTGAGCTTGAAATCTGACCCGACTACAATGGTACTGTAGTCAACGATCCGGCGGCGCCATCACCGCTCTGATATGACTAAAAAGGCAATTACGTTTTGCGATCTGAATTCGGGAGACGCCGTTACGGTAGCTAACTTGAAGTACCACTGACGGTGGGGTTTGAACTTGAAGGCCTGCTCATCGTGTTGAGCAGTGCGACGCAGCTCTACAGGAGGAGGTGAGGAGTATCATTCAAGCTGTCTCGAATCCACTCAATAACTGCCTCTAGCACAGTTCTTTGCGATGACGAAGTGTCAGCCTTAGTCACTCAACTTGGCAAGCGGCGCTACTAGTACGAGGCATCATATTCGGTTCTACGCAACGTCCGACTCCGTGAAATCTCAAACTTCTTTTAGCTTCTGTTACTCATTTACTTCCTCCGCAGAAGTTGCAGTGTCCCAATTATACAGTGCTATGAGCCCATTAGCAGGTGCTGGGTTGATTCGCTTCAATGTTATCACGGACACCTCAACTGCGTATTCGCAGTACCTGCCTGGAATCACTCAATTGGATGAAGGTGAGTCAAGAATCGTGGTGGCTAGACTTGCTGTGCACTGTGACCGGGCACCGTTTCTTCCGGATCAACAACCGCAAGAAAATACTACGGAGATATGGCAATGTCAGTGTCTTACGTTGATGGATATACATATACGACGGCCTGCTATATGGAGCTTACCTCCAGTCCTTGCATCTAGCCTGGGTTCACACTCTAGCCGGTTACACTAGACCATGACCCACGAGCAAACACGCTTCCAGCCTTCGCTACCCCCTATTCGTCAAATATTCCCGGGCAAGTATATCTCAAGCATTACGTGCGTTCACACTTTGACTCATCAAAATTTCTATCAGACTTGTTTCTATCAACTCCATCGCACGGAATTCAAGATAATAGAGAGACACGACGTCTTATGGACCCGGTACGATCGACTCATACGTCTATGTCGTACAGATAACACCTGACAAGTTTTGGAAAGGTCATGGAATATGCCCACCTCTCCCCATCTCTGCCGATCCCACATAATGCCGCAACTTTTCAATTTACCCCGCAACAAACACATTTGTTGCCACCAATTCACCGTCAAGATCGCTCGCCAAATGACGTGTCCACATCCTTACCGGGCCAGGCGAGTCTACCCGGTCCCTCTTCCGAGTCAGCGAATAACGGGGGCACGCAACTCCCCCGTCCCGCTAGACCACCACTGCGATACACCTGTACAGTATGTGGTAAGGCATTCGCCCGGTATGTACTCTCTGTTCTCTCACATTGGTTTCTACTGAGCGCTGTGCATCCACCAGCCCCAGTAGTCTCAAAACGCATTCTTACAAACACAGTGGTATAAAACGTAAGAATCAAGGCGGATGGTATTCCTCATGCTAACAGACCATCTTCAGCTTACAAATGCCCATTTGCCGGCTGTACAAGGGCATTCAGTGTCAAATCCAATATGAAAAGACACTTGGCTACTCATCGACAGTCACGTCTTTCCCAAATATCACCACCGACTTTTGAAGATACCGTTACTCACCCAAGCTCGCAATCGTCCTCTCTGACTAGCTTCCCACTTCTTGCACCCGGGGCTTTCGCACAGCAACGCAATTCACACATGCCATAAGCCTGCTGGACCCTTCAGGGCCTTTCCGCGAGGCTAAGGGCACGGTATGCCGCAACCTTGACAGTGGCCGCCATTGGTCCTGTCTTGAAACGATAGGTAATGCGGTCGCACCAATACCTCTAGGGCAGCGGCAAATCCGGAAAACAGTGTTTAGAGGGAGCATACATGTCTTCCCATACTCTCCAAAATCACACGAAACTCGCCGTGCGTTAATAACAGGCTCGGGAGGTGGTAGCCATGAAGAGAGCTATCAAGTCACCGGTTGAACATGGGTACTATGCTGAGACTTGCTGTACCATCATGTCCGAGCCTCATCGGTCAATTCGGGGCCCTCGTTGTCTTCACGTAAAGTGTATTTACTTCTAATTCATGCCATGAATGTATCACACCTTTACTTTTCTTCTCGCAGGTCTAATCTTCGTGCGGCGGTTCCCAAGCTTTGTGTTCGGACTTCTTCGAAGTCAAACATGCGCGTTTTACGGATGAATAATTCACAATCCTTCAAAGTTCCGTTGCCATCGGTTTTGCACCGTCTTCTCATCAGCTACGAACTCTTGTGTTTTGTCAAGAGTTCAAACCTTCGGAAAACTAGCGGCAGATAGAGGCAAGCTGTCCCAGTGCTGCAGCGAAGGAACGATGCATGACACAAACCTCTTGAAAGTGCGTTCCAAAGACGCTCAATGATCCGCTCCAGGTCGTAATTGAACCCCACTGTCTGTTCCAGAATACTGTCCAGGGAGGCGCGCTGACACCTTGCTTTTATTGGTGTGATCTACGTCTTGCTGTGTCTTCTCCAGCGCAAAAGAACAATATCCGGGCATTTGCGATCCTGCGTCGGACTCTTGAACCTGGCGATATGACTCTCGATCCCACGAATTATTCCCCAGCGATACGCCCGCGAGGCGGCGTCTGGCTCCAAAGCTTCCGAGTTGAGAGGGGAAAGTAGATACTCACGGAATGGCGTACCTATGTTCGTAAGTGGCGTTTCTCTCTGTCGGATGCTTACACGGTACTGTATTCGAAGATATTTAACGACTTCTGTCACAGTTGTCTGGCTGTATCTATTCGAGACCGCGCCAGGTGTTTGCCAGCAATATTGTATCACGGCATTTTCCACATCGCGCAGGCACCGTGATTTGTAGCCCCTCCGATGTACTCAGGGCACTCGTCGTTCGACATCGTTCCTGTCTGACTCATCGACTGACGACTAATCTACACTGGCTGTCAGCCGTCCGGAATTGAGAATGTTCGCGAGATTTTTGTGGCCACGGTTTCTATGGCCACATACAAGGAACCAACATTCTAGATGCCATTGCATGCCTATACAGTGTACTACTTGACATCCATACCTGTGGATCGACCTGGGATAAACATTACTTCTCAATTGACCGATGTGGTTCGCGGGACC
This sequence comes from Irpex sp. M6601, assembly GCA_037039805.1. NCBI lineage: Eukaryota > Fungi > Basidiomycota > Agaricomycetes > Polyporales > Irpicaceae > Irpex > Irpex sp. M6601. The sequence continues at coordinate 4,015 of JAXQGN010001206.1, read as the reverse complement.
ATTTTGTATTGCCCGCGGCAAGAGAGGAGGGCCCGGGATTGCTTCAGATCAAGCTATAATGAGTGGGACTCGGATTCGGAGGGGTAATACTACTAGTAGCTGTCACGACCCTTGTAACACCTCGTTGTAAAACCCAGTCCACACAGTTTGCATACTCTCCGCTGGCTACACCCATTCCGCTGGGCCGTGATGACGGTGTTGGCTTAATTAAATGTGCCGGAGAGCGCACAGGAATATCGTGGCCATCGACGGTTCGCCATCTACGCCACTGTGTGTTGTTTGCTACTCTGATAGCAGTACCAATACACCGTTCGAACTCACCCTTTCGGAGTCCATGCTTTAACGATGAAACGAGTTCTGGTCGTGATAAAAACAAACTATCTTCCATAATATACACAGACTTGGGTATATTCAGCCATCGCCGTAGCATCTGTCGCTACAGAATTAAATTACAGCGTCCTATAGATGTCTCGAAACCGGCAATGAGCTAATTACCTGGTTTGAAAATCTACACGGCCTCTCACCAAAGCTCACGGTGTGAATGAGAGCAAGATGGCTTCAGTCGACCGTAAATCAAATCCCTTGATCAAATCCACCTTCTCGACCACCTTCTGCCCTACTGGTCTGACATTACTAGTCTCCCAACTCTGCCCCGCCCAAGTAAGGTTTTGAATATCGTCAGCGTGATTGATGAGTATCCTCCTTCCTTCAGCCTTCCCGTGCTTCCAAGCAGTTGCATTGCCCCCAACGCTGTTGGCTTCACTCCAATACAGTATCGGATCAATATGAACGCTCGGTCTCGTCCCAGTTGAGCTGAGGAGCCAGGCATCCAAGTTGATGAACGCTGCGCGCACCAGCTTGCCATCTTCGTACGCCGCGTATCCGCTAACATTATCATCCCACACGGTGAGCTCGGAGATCTGGGCGTGGCCTGAGGACCCGATGAAGCTGTTGATGAAGAGGCCGGCGTAGTAGCTTGGTTGGATGTGGGGTTTCTCCGGAGGATTCAGAGGCGATCCGTCTATTGTGGATCGGTTCAGTGTAACCGGCTGGATCTGTGGTATGATGGAATGGCCATCCAACGACACGGGAGTTAGCATCCTGATTGAAGCGAGACCATGATAGGAGAAAAAGAAGAACAAGAGACAACAATAGGAAGACAGGCTTACAAAGTTGTATTTGAATCCAACACCCTCGTGAAACAACACCTCGGTGATGTCCTGCGTTGCGGCTTGCAGAGTGTAATCGATAACCCACAGAGCTGCACCGGCAGTATTGCTTACACCCGGGGCACCGTGGCATGCAATGCTTCCAGTCTCGCTGTCAACAACCCAGTCAGTATGGGCGGTGATAAGTGTGAGACCGTATTTGGGGAGATATTAGCACTAACCCCAGTATGTAAGGAAATCCTTGTGCCAGGGTCGCCTCGATATCGTCGCGGAACACCGTGATATTCCCTCGGACGTTCGTTTTGCTCATAAAGGATGTCAACGGGAAGTCTCCACCACTACAGAATGCCGCTGAGTATCGATGCTGTGAGATCCTAGTTAATCGAAGCAGAACAATCCCAGTTAGTAGCCGCCATGTAATCACGGATACGATACTCACGTTGTGATAAGTTTCCCGGGGACACTGTCAAGTATGCCTAGGGAGAAGATTTGACGAGGAGTGAAGCCTTGTCCTGCGAAGGAGGCACCTTGGATAGCAACCGAACCAGCAGAAGGGTGTGATTGTATTTCCTCTGCCACAGGTGTCGAGATGTTGATCCAATCCGCGACATACTGCTGAACTGTCCAATTACTGGGACGAAGTCCATTATTCTTGTATAGGTCCGCCTCGTTTCCTATGCATACGCCCTCGTGAGACCGGTTTGTACTTGAGACTACACAGCATTCCTGTTGTGAGTGACTCACCAATCTCCAAAAGATCCAAAACCACTCCGGCCGCCTGCACAGCCGCAGAACTAAACGCGTTCAGAATTGAATTGGCCATGTTTCTCGCATTCGTGGCATTGTCGAGCCCGAGATTGATGCCCCAGGTCATATGTGTACCTGCAACATTCAACACAATGAACAGTCAATCTATGATGTCGCTCGAAATCTAATCTCAGGCTAGAAGTGGCCCGAAGCAAACTCCGAATACGCACCCGCAAGCAAGAATCTTGATAGGGCATAATACTCGTCGCCGACTACAACTCGAGTAGCTTCGGGGTAAGGCGTAATAGTATTGGGCGGTGGAAACTCTGCGCTCTCTATCTAAATCAGCGGAAGTAGAAGTCAGCATATTTGATACAAGATGAAGGAGTAAGAACGTGATCATGGTTGTTTGAGTTTATGTAAAACGGTGAGGTCCCCGAGGGACTGAAAGAACAACAACATCCTCATAGAGGCGGAGATGGAAGATGGCACTGCACAGCTACTTACAGTAACAGTCGGAGACCAAATTGTATGATCTTCTGTGTTGGCTCCAACTCTGATATGAGGAGGTGTTCCGGTGAGATGGGCGTAGTTGAGCAATGCCTCGTGGGTGAATTGATTTCTCAAATCTGTGCCCGCCCAATCTGGCCAGCGATCTTGTTCGATACTGAACCCAAGAAGATTCGAAGGAAGTGCCTTCGCATCGCCGGGGGCGACAATTGGGATAGTAGTGTTCTGCGAGAGGGCAGAAGGCGCAAACAGGAGAGCCAGTGCGCTCAAGAGATGTGCGACGTTCAACATGCTCCTAAAGACTGGAGGGGCTGGATTCGAGTCGTCGGTGAGTCCTAACGGGAACCTTCCCCGTCACAGATATTTATACTCTTTCCGCCTTCCGCTACGCCATACGTCACGCGTACACAGTGAAGTCGTCCGCACATCAGAAGAGCAGAAGAGCGTTCCATGTTGAGCCCACTGAGGCCTCGAACCACGCGAGCTCTGCGTGAGACAAGTCGACGGGTCCCGTGGATGTGTTCATTATAGCGAGTCTGATGGACACTGGACCGAGATTGCTCGTCGCACCTCCGGAAGGGTTGCAGAAGAGCAAACAGAAGGCGTACAACGTTCCTCGTGGCCTGTAATGGCGACAAGAGGCCGAACTGGGTGTAAACCGTGGTCCATAGCAGGCAATTTCGTGGCACATGTGATGCGTAGAAGTTTCGAAGGAGGTTAGAGAGGCAAGTCCAGAGCTGTTGCTTAGCAATAAGAGGAGTCGCTTTCAGTCCGACTGACAGCGTTCAAAGGAGCGACTACGTACAAACAACATGCTTCCAGACGTATCCACTATTCGCGCATGGCTATTGTACTCGAAGAGCGGCGGTGGCCTAGGTGAGAAGGGTTTTGTATAGCATCGCTACTAAGTGCTGCCCGCTCACACTGAGACAAGCTCGAAACTTGGAGCGGATCGCTGGCGATTGATGAGCGGGTGGTCCCAGGTCAGCTGAGCATGTCTCTCGAAATGCTCGATGTCGACATGTAAGTTCGGTCACGAACACAACGCAGAGAGGGCTAGGATCGCAGTGAAACGTGAAGTGTGGGTGGCGTACAAGTCCAAGAGCTCTCCGCCCCGTCCCACAGGTGACCGAATGAAGTGATCGACAGCTTTGTGGCGTCCAGCCGCCTCACTTCCAGATTCGGAAAACGGCGGGCGACGGAAGTATGAGGCTGATGCGATTGCAGCAATCAAGCCCAAGTTAGCCTTATCAGGTAGTGTTCGAGTAGGTACTACGCCTCGCCTCTACAATAAACCCCATTTCACTGATGCTCACTAGCCCTGGACGAACTTTTGCTTTTGAGAAGATTTCATAGCCTTTATATATCTAGTCTGTACGGATAATACAACTTATACAACTTTGTCACAATCAAGCCAGCCAGCCCTATCTATCCATCCAATGTCCTCTTTTATTACATACGTACGCTCGAGAACATTATCCAAGGGCATCAAACGAACAGGAAGACCAGAGCCGTCTCGTCCCAACGACGACAAACCACAGCAGCTTAGAGCAGGCATGTAGTCTCGACGATGATGCCGGTGACGCGGT
>JAXQGN010000120.1:0-64397 GCA_037039805.1 Irpex sp. M6601 | reverse complement strand
AATCACAATTTTTTGGAACTGGGAATGTCTTCAAACACGCCCAATAAATAGTGGGGGGGTCATTGACCCATTTTGACGCGGTCTGTGACGGGGTCACATCGGTCACTGACACCCCTTGACTTAGTCATGACGCCGTCAAACAGAACACTGCTTACTAGTACTGTAACTTATCCAGGTACTTACACCATGGTACAGGTATGTATAGTACTGTAACCATGAAAGCCTTCCAGCCTCACCGCCCGAACCCTACTTCTCCTTCTACGCTACCGGACAACAGCCGTCGGGCCTCAGGGTTGCATTAACATCGCTCCCCATCACTCAAGTTGTCGTATAGTCAAACGGGGGTAATCTGCGCCTTCTAACCCCCTCGTTATAATTGCACGCGGGAAAAACTCACACTTGCAGGCATATATACGTTCATACTGCGGATGCTTCACGGCCACTATCGATCCATGCTCTTCACAAGCTCAAGGACTTGAGGGTCTTTCATGCTAAAGCTTATCGCACTAATTCCTCTCCGCTCAGTTAACCCACGCTTATGTTCATTTACAGCTTCACGTGTGTTCATTTCCCCTTGACAAGGTGCCGTCTTTCCGTCTACTACCATAAGAGAAGATCACTTACGGGATTCACAACGTGGTTTTCATTGTACTAGCTCTTCTCGATAGCGCGAGATGCATTCAGTTGACCGGTTGTCTAAGGCGCAGAATAACCCCACCGGTATTTCTACCGGTGCTAGCGTTAAGACTTCTTTACCTACCCTACAGCCCTATCTTCACCTCCCACAGAGATGTACCCGAACACAGTCCGCCGCCCCAGCAATGTCTATCACATTCGTCGCTCTGCCACAGACCTGCATGGCATGTATCGGTCTCCAAGTGGTGGATACTACGGACGTATGTTGGAGTATTCTCCCTTATCCCAAGTGCAAGCTCCGGATCACTCACCGCTCGATTAGCACCAGAAATGAGCATGGTCCCTCCTCCCCTCAGCCCTCACTTCTCTGCCCAGCCAATGGTCCAACCAATGGCCCAGCCCGCAATGACTTGGAATGGACACCGGGTCTTACGGCGCAATCCAAATCGCCCATACTCTGACTCGTGCTGCGATTCACATTGCTGCGATTCACATTGCTGCGATTCACATTGCTGCGAACGGTGTTGCGACGAGTGTTGTGAAAACTACTGCGACCGTTGTTGCTATGAGTATTGCTGTTGCCGCCGGCCGTGTTGGTGAGTCTGCAATGCAATGCTGGACAATGCGGTGTACTGATACGGTGTGAAAGTTGTGGTTCAGGGTGTTGCGGTTCAGGGTGTTGTTAGGACCGGAGGAGTTGGTTAGATGAAGACCTCGTGAACTTACCCTTTTTAAATGCTGCATTGTCGACCTCTGAAGAATCCCACCGCCGCGCACGGAACCTACAATGAATGATGTCCAGACAGAGTCAACCGCTCATCGATCATCCTTTGACGGTGCAACATCGACACGTCCCCTGGATCGCGCAGTTAAAGCCACCCGCAGCGCTTTGGTTTGTTTGCCGTGCAAGCCCTAGAGAAGATGATGTTCGATCCACACTGCACCAGCGTTATATTATTCGTAAGAACTGACATGGCGTATCGGAACGTGCAAAAATAGAGACTCGCGATGATGGGTGTCCCGGAACACGATGACACATCGACATACACTCACGAATGGCGTTGCCCATCAATTGCATAGGTTGAGTAAGTGTGGGCGGGGTAGTGCACGAGCACAAAGGGTGCTTCAATATCAGTGTGTACTTACTCATTTGATGCGTGTGCGCCATGCCCTTTGTGAGAGCTGTCTAAACGAGCGCAATGCAACCACGACATTTGTCAGTGCGCCGCATACGACGTGGATCAACTTGACGAATACTTGGCAACCGACCGCTAGCAGTAGATTTGCATGCCGCCACGATGCATGATGCGGCATGATGATGAGCTAAAGATGTCGCAGTACATACTGTATGATGATGGCTGTGCGTCAAGGTGCTCAAGTGCGGTGTTCAAACGTTTAAGGGCAGACTTGCGGCCACACCGCCTTTGTGCAGTCGAATATTAAAGCTAAAGCCCTAAGTTACTTGCTTTATTCCTCACCTCCATTCCCGACACACGCTCCTCTGAACGAGCGCAGAGCGCCTACGAGATCTTAGCAGTTTCGGTTATAGCACCGTGAGATCGGCCAGATCTAAACATAACACGACCGTTTGCGCTTGCACCTCCATCTACCCTCGCAGCCTCCTTGCAATACGTGTCGATACAGTACATCTGATACCCACTTTACAACGTTTACGACATGGCCTACGCTCAACGCCCTCAACACGACGGACCTCCTCCACCACCGCTCCCACCAGTCCCACCCAGCTTGCGGGTCGAGCTCGAGAGTGAGTACGGCTCTCAGCCGCACTTTGACGATCCGCTGGTGGCCCCACGCCCACACAAGTTACAGCCTGACTTGCCAGCTAACGTGCGTCCTTGCGATCTCTGGTGTGGATGGTCGACTGACTGTTCCGCGATTTGATAGATGGCACGCACACTTCAAGAGCAGGCCACATCTTACCAGAGGAACTCTCTAGACAGCTATGGGGGTGCACGATCTCCTCAACCACCATACAATCAGGCTCCTGTGCCTGGTTTTGCGATTCCTAATGGCAGGGGTCCAAGTCCGGCTCCGCCAGGTTGGAATCCGTGGTCCGCTGGAAACACACCGGTACCTCAAGGTTACCCATCGCCATATCCTGGACCATCTTACACTCCACAGCCCCCGCCAGTCAGCCAATCAGACGTTATATCCTCTATCGCCGCACTTTCTCTTGGTCCCCAGCCTCAAGATTACTCCGCCCGACCGCGCACATCGAGCGTTTCCGCGAATACCTATGGTCAGCAATACCCACAGCAGCCCGCTCCTCCGCTACCACAACAGTCCCCACCTCCTCCGCAGCCGCAGCAATACTTCAGGCAACCGTCGGCACCGCTTCCTTCCTCAGCGCCTCCCCAAATACCGTCGCAAACCAATATTACGTCCGGCCCTCCGTCACTTACCGCACCTCTGCCAACGATAGCTGGCCTAGCGAGCCTCTTACCCTCGATAAGGCAACCAGACTATGATCCGATACAGAAAGTAGCGTGGTGTCGAGATGTGTTTGCTCTAGTAGCCCGCGCGGAGAATGCCCAATTGGGTGCGACGAAGAACCCGACTGCAGTAGCAGCCGACCTAGCAGGTCCTGTGCGCATTGGTGATCCGCAACTCCAGCGTCTCATCGACGTCGCCGTACCACTCGTTCAAACACTCTCCTCGCCCAATCCTATGCCTAAACCCGTGCCGATCCATATTGCAGAGGCTATTTACTTGAAGGCTATGTGCGAATCATCTGGTGCATATCCGCAGTACATCAAACGCGATCCTCGCACTGCGTTCCGCAACTTTGAATACGCTGCTAGACACGGATATAGCGCAGCGTGGTTCAAAATAGGCAGAGACTACGAGAATTTCGAAGATATTACTCACGCGAGAGACGCGTTCGAGCGGGGCGTCAGAGCAAGAAATGAGCACTGTCTATACGTGAGTCTTGTACGACGCTGGCGATTGCTATTTCTAACTCTCCGATGTAGCGCATGGGCATGGCTCACTTAATGGGACAATTACAACTCCCAGCTTCGGCTGAAGCTGCCCTTCCTCTACTCAGCCAAGCAGCCACTCTTGCCACTGTCGAGGTTCCCCAACCAGCCTACGTATACGGTCTTCTTCTCCTTGCAGAGTTCTCGCACATATCGATACCCCCGCAATTATTCGCGCCATACATCCCACAGGGGTCGACGGCACAGGCGGAGGCTCGTAAGCATCTTGAGCGCGCGGCATATCTGAACTTTGCTCCGGCTCAGTACAAACTTGGTCACTCTTACGAGTTTGCGACGCCACCGTTCCCCTTCGACGCCTTGCTTAGCGTTCAGTATTACTCTCTTGCTAGCCAGCAAGGGGAAATAGAAGCTGATATGGCGTTGAGCAAGTGGTTCCTATGTGGCTCTGAGGGCGCTTTTGAGAAGGATGAAGGTCTGGCCTGGACGTTCGCCGAGAAAGCCGCAAAGAAAGGGTTGCCCAGTGCTGAATTCGCCATGGGATACTACGCAGAAGTAGGCGTTGGAGGTCCAAAAGACGTTGATGCAGCAAAGAAGTGGTATACGAAGGTGAGAACACATCGTTGTTGCTCTGCACTTATACTGACTATTCTTCATCTTAGGCTGCAGACCATGGCAATTCAGATGCAAAGGATCGGCTCAACGCATTGTCTCAGCCAGCACCACAGGCGTTATCTCGCGCTGAACATGAACAAATTACCGATTCGAAACTAGTTCGTTCGCGTACCCAGGCGAAGCAGCGATCGGATGCCACAGGTGGACGTCGACCCGCTGTGCCACAAGAGCAAGGCGCTCGCATCATGGAGAACGTCCGCCAAAACTCGGTCATGGTTCCTCCGCCAGCCAGTGCCCCATCACCGCCTGTTCAGTCGGGATACCCAGCCCCTTCAGTACCACAGTCTCAGCCCTACCCGCCCCGGGAATCCTCGAAACCTTCGAGTCCTGCTCCCGTTCCTGCTCAATCTCAGTCCCCTAGGCCGTTCGCCAATGCTCCACGATATAACCTCGCTGATCCTGGTTCAGCATCGGCACCCGGTCCTCGGCCGCCTCAGCCTGAGTCGTCGTTTGGCCCTCCTCGCCGCGGGGGCCGTCCAAGTTTGGATAGTCGTCCTGAGCCGACTGGTCCTCCAAGTGGACCTGGTACCCCTGCTGGCCCGCCACGAAAAGGACCGGCAACGTTCGCAGAGATGGGTATTACGACTGCTAAAGTGGAGGATAAGGATTGTGTAATTATGTAACAGGACGCTCCGTAATTTACTTGACTCGGATTCAATGTAAGTCTGGACACGAATATATTAACTAACTATTGCTTTCCTCTATTGATGCGCGGTTCGCCAGAGGTGTACCGGCTTCTGAGTTTCGGTATGTTATGTGCCGGCGCATGAGTTGCCTATCAACGCAGTTGTGCTTGGGATAACTACCGAGCAGCCGACGTGACAAACTGACCCGACCAGTATAAGTACATACTTACTTAGTCTTCAAGTTGGTGAGAATCGATTTAGTCCGGCAGCAATTGTGGCGTGAATATTCCATAATCTCTTGAGTCACCTGCTTTACCGGATACTTGACCTCATAAATATTCGATAATCAGCTCGAAAACGACACTCTGACTCGAGAAAGGTCGGGTATATTTTTGCACTTGTGACTCAGAGACTGACGATAAGTGACATACATCACGCGCGTATGAAGCTTGCTATTACATTGACCTCAAGATCATGGACTCCCCGTCATCGGTGTCAAACACGCAGCTCGCTGTCAAGTTTTATCCTCCAGCGTACGACATACGCGTCGAGACAGCCCCTATTCCAACGTGAGTCGACAAATTGGAGGTGTTCACTGTTCGACTGGTATCCACACTAATAAAACTACTGTACCGGTACTCATCTAGAATCGAACATTCGGATGATGCGATTGTCAAGATACAGGTCAGCCGCTGCTAAACGTCTTTGTACCACCTCCGTACCCAATGAGACGTCTTACATCAATCTGCTTTAGTTGGCAGGATTGTGTGGTAGCGATCTGCATGTTTATCGCGGGCATGAAGGTGTTGACAAACCGTAATAATCTTCAATACTTTCGGAAACTTCTCGAGCTGATAAGATCTGTGACTAGAATGATATGTGGCCACGAATTCGTTGGCACCGTCATTGCATTGGGTTCTAGCTTCAATCCAGGAGCAACCGGACGTCCAGGCATCTACTCGACCTTGAAACTGGGAGATAAAGTCATCGCACCATTTACTGTATCTTGTGGTGAATGCCAGTCAGTCACAATTTTCGTATCATCAGCTTGTACTAGATAAATACTCACACCCAGCAGCTTTTGTAGGATTGGATTTACTTCGCGATGCGTCCATTCTACCTTGTTCGGCATCCCAGATCTCCCTGGAGGGCAGGCACAGTTTGTTCGTGTACCCAAGGCTGGCGGAACCCTGTTCAAAGTTGATGACATCCTTTCGGCTTCCCCGGATACGCCTCTAGAAGACAGCTCTTTGCTACTATTGGCAGACATACTTCCTACTGGTGCCTTTGCTGCCGTACAGGCTCTACAGCATGCGAAACTGGCCGCAACATTGTTCGGAGTAGTTTACCCACACAGCGGATACTTGCCTGATAGAATCGAGATGCGAAATTCTCTAATCGAAGAGGACCGTAGGTTAACGATAGCGGTGGTAGGTCTTGGACCTGTGGGGATGGTACGTGCATGACATATCCCGCTCAATGTACGCAATTGATCCCAGCTGCTCGTTACTTTCTAGTGTGCCGTTGTGAGCCTTCTGGATATGCTGGAGAGCATCCGCGCAGAGAAAGGTGTTCAGTTTCAAGTCGTAGCCTTGGATCCTAATGGCGCAAGACGCGAGAAGATGACTGCCATGGTGGAAACAATATACGGGGGTCTGGTTCCAGAAAACGTATCCGTTGCAGACCTAGATGCGGGCAAAGATATCATCAACAGTCGTACGAATTCGCTAGGTTGCAATGCAGTCTTGGAGGTTAGTCAAGGCCCCTCTAAACTCGCCTTTTCTCAATAGCTTCCACCAGGTTGTCGGCAACAACAGCGCACTCAAGCTGGCATACGATATCGTGCGGCCGTTCGGGGTCGTCAGCAGTGTGGGGGTTCACCAAGATCCACCGCTTCCATTCATAGGGCGCGAGATGTACGACAAGAACGTCTCATTTGACTTTGGACGGTGTCCAGTTCGTGCCATGCTCCCCATTGCTTCAAGGATACTTCTTAGGCGGCAGGACGTCTTTGCAGGGGTAGGGGGCAAAGCCAGTCTCATTGAGAAGGTTGTAGGCTTCGATGATGCTGTGGAGACATACCGTCAGTTTGATAAAGGGCTGTGTGGCAAGACGCTGTTTGATCCTTGGAAGGAGTAGGTTCAGTGCTACAGTAAATCGGGCCGTAGACTACATGTCTGGATGACTTCATTCACCACGACAAGCCACTTTACGCCAATCGGGGGGTTTGTGGAGTTTACATAGCATTCAATGTACAGTAACACGCGTGCCGAAATACTGCAGGTCCGGTGCTTATCCTATCGCTACGTGAACATATGCTCAGGTGCGAGCGCGTCAGCGACGGATGTTAGCTGAGAGCCTGTCACAGCTACGGTAGAGAATAATATGATCGTAGCCTATCATAGCTTATTGCGCCCTGCCTGCCGCATACAGTACTCTGACTCGTCCGGTAGCGAGCAGCCAGGCACATGGCAGGAGCGGCTCACGATACGGAGGACAGGTCGGGACACTTCGGAATAGGCAGGTTCTCTCGCTTGTAGTGCCCAATGAGATCCTGTTGGGCCATCCTCTGTGCGCAATGCTGCTGCGTTCAAGCTGCGTTGCAAGGCTAGTGTCGTGCGTCATACATAGCGTGGTGGGTATCTGGCCCCTTGATTAGTGGCATATGGCCAACTTGAACGGAGAGCCGTCTTCGGTGGACGACGGACCTCTTTGTTACGAGTGGCTGAGATGAGGCCGTATAAAGGTTCTCGGGGAATGATCTATCAGCTCCCAGTATTGTGTTGCTAGTCAACTCTCCTCTGTTCTCTTGACCTACTTAGTCACAGCAATGGGCAACGGAAACGCACAGAGTTCCTTCTTGAGTGCGTATTTTGTTGGAAGCAACAACCACCCAATAATTGACTCGGCACCGGCTTCCACTCTTAGAGGACTTCATGCTCGGTGGAACGGCTGCTGCTATATCCAAGACCGCTGCAGCGCCCATCGAGCGTGTCAAGCTGCTCATACAGAACCAAGGCTCCATGTTAGCAGCAGGACGTCTCACGCGACCGTACAATGGAATTGTGGATTGTTTCGCCCGTACCTATACGGAGGAGGGTCTCATCAGCTGTAAGGAAATAACAATATAGACTGGCTTGTGTACCTGACATGCTCACGCTCATCTAGTATGGCGTGGCAATGGAACCAATGTACTCCGCTACTTCCCGACCCAGGCCTTGAATTTTGCTTTCAAAGATAGCTTCAAAGCGATGTTCAATTTCAAGCGATCGGAGGGCTTTGGACTTTGGGTTGTGGGTGCGTCCTTGTAGCCATGTCATCGATGATAGATGACCAGACTCACCTCGTTCCAGGTAACGTAGCCAGCGGAGCAGCGGCCGGGGCGTCCTCATCTGTCTTCGTTTACTCACTCGACTAGTAGGCATTATCTTCGCTGATATAACTGAAGTCAGACCTCACTGGGCAATGCACCGACCGCACATTTTTGCCGGTTGCTCGCCGTAATACTTCCGCAGTGCACGTACCAGGCTATCTGCTGACAATAAGAGCACCAAGAATGGCGGACAGAGGCAATTTACTGGCCTTGTCGACGTGTATAAGAAGACACTTGCATCCGACGGCATCGCAGGGCTGTACAGAGGATTCGTACCCAGTGTAGTGGGCATCTGTGTCTATCGTGGCTTATAGTAAGTAGTCGGCGTCATATACACGAGATAGGAAACTGACCTTGAGAACAGCTTTGGTGGCTACGATACAATCAGGGACACTGTCCTAATCGGACCTTTGAAGGGCAACTTCCTCGCTTCGTTTGCAGTAGGCTGGCTCTGCACTACAGTGAGTATATACCTCGTAGAATGGCGACAGCACTCAGACCGGTATTACAGGGAGCGTCTCTGGCAGCGTATCCACTCGACACCATACGAAGGAGGATGATGATGACCTCTGGCGAAAAGGTAAGTTCCATCTCACTGACATCTTTATCACAGTATAAATTGACGCGGAAATAAGACCCACTATAAATCATGGTTGGATGCTGGCAAACAGATTGTAGCAAAGGAGGGGACCAAGGCTCTTTTCGGTGTGCATCTCTCTTGCGCTGTCCGAAAATTTGGCTGACTCGTTGGTCGTCACAGCTGGGGCAGGAGCGAATATTTTACGTGGCGTCGCCGGAGCTGGAGTACTCGCAATCTACGATAAGTATGTGGCAGCCTCCGAGTAGGAGCTCAAGCTAATCGCAAGTTTCAGATTCCAACAGATTACCTTCGGGAAGGTCTATTCTGCAGGTTCTGGGTGATCTCATGCCTCCTGAGATATGTTGCGAGCAATCTGTGCAGAATGTGCATGTGTTAACGTAGTAATACTGAGACCATGTCGCGGAATACGTACATAATATGCCCGTAACTCGATAGCCCAAGTACTTGAACTATTTAAACAGGCTGCAATGCAATAGTTGAGCTTACTTGATTGTCACACTTTTGTTCGAGATACCGCTCAGAAAAAATGAGCAGAAAAGACCATGATATTAGGGTGAGGAATAAAGTGAGGTTATCCTAAGAGGGCAGACTATATGGATCGAGATTCTGGCCCATGATTGCTTTCTGACAAGGCGGAAGCTTCACCAGCTCTTGGAGCGATACGGAAGTAATGTTCGCCTGTAAGGCCACCTTGAGGAAGCTTCCCATATATTTCGCGTTTTTGCCCTGAGTTCAGTTTCACCTGCGTGCTCACGTAGGCTCGTAACTGGATATGGTGTCAACTCATAAGGCACTGCATGCAGTCAAAGTATACGCACTGGTGACGCCACGATGTCCTCTATCGGCGGGGCAACAAAATATCGAACCTTCTCGTCCACCAGCCTGTACTTTGCCTTTCCTTTCACTACGTGCTTTCCGGGTGCACCAGTCCGGAGCCCACCAGGAAGGGTGGCTTGGCGAGTGCCTAACGAAGACGGGTCAGTCGCAGTGAGATGAAAATAGTACGTTTATGTGACCTTTGTAGAAGTCCTTGTTGCCCCTCTTTGGCGTAAGAGCACGGCGTGAAGCCTTGGAAAGACAGGCAAGGGTAGGGAACATGGCTTGCCGGTGCTGGCGGTTGGCGTCGAAGATGAGTGGACGAGCTTGGCGCCTGCATCTATATCCTTTTCATCCATGCCAAAACCATCACACTCCAAAGCTGGGTCCTCGAAACGAGGCAGAGGGTCTTCACATGCAAATAGAGGCGGTAAACGCCAAGCCAGACGAATAGAAAGCCTCGTCAGTGACCGCAGACCTGCCAGTGCCATCGACGAGCCGGATGCCGAGGAGGGGGAGGACTCTGGCGACAACGACGGTTGGTGCGCTACAACTCGGGCAGCTGCATAGACTACATTCTTCGCAGATGTAGGAGTACAGATTACTGTTCCTGTGGCAATGTGGGTGCGTGGAGCTGCCATTCCTTTACCAATACCTCCGTGGCTCACCATACCATCAGGATTTTGACCACTGTGACCCTCGACGCTGCTCAGGCAAGAAGCTTGCCCGTGCCGGTTTGGTAAACGATCTAAAGGTCGGACAACGCTTCAGAGGCGTCGTGCTCTCGTCAGTGTATTGGCTAATATGTCTCGTGTTCTATCGCTGACATATAATCCTGCACGCAGTCCGAAGGGTACATTGCCTGTTAGTCCTGCGGACAGAGACATCGTCGCGCAGAACGGCTTGGCGGTTGTAGAGTGTTCATGGGCGAGACTCGAAGACGTCCCATTTGGCAAGATTGCTAGCCCCCACGAACGTCTATGTGCGAGACTATCTTTCCCCTAGAATCCTATCATTCTACTGATTTATAGCGATGCAGTACCGTATCTAGTAGCCACGAACCCGGTGAACTATGGAAAACCATGGCGATTGAACTGCGTTGAAGCTCTTGCAGCTGCGTTCTACATTACAGGCTTTGACAGCTTTGCGGAGCGACTGCTCAGTTGCTTTGGCTGGGGTCATTCGTTCTGGACAGTCAATAAGTGCGTTTTTCAGTTGTTCTTACGTTTGTAGTATTCTCAACGCAGTGCACCATGTAGGCAGTTGATAGAGCAATACCGCACTTGTAATTCAGCGGCAGAAATCACTGAGATGCAGGAGAAGATATTGAAGGACCTTGAGACCTCGTATCAACAGTCCAGGGAAACCGCTGGTAAGCATACTTTGACCCCTTTTAACCACACCTGCTCATGACAAGTAGATCATGCGGAGGGTGAAGATGACTGGCTAGCACCCAACCCGAATCATATTGGTGACGCATCCGAGCCCATCAGTGAAAGTTCCGAAGAGGAAGAATGAGGTGTGCTGTATTATTACCACGTATATTCTTTGTAACACGGCGAGCTTGTACGATATGCCACCATTATATTCAGAAAAATTCCAATGAGTGTGTGTACATGAAGAGGTGGAAATTAGAAAGGCAACGAGTGTAGGAGCATTGGACATGGCGCACAAACTGCGAAGAATATGGACAAGCTACGCAATGAAGTCCAAAAGGTTCGGAGGATATAAGTAAAGTAATGGTATCAGCCCGCAGGCACACACGCGCATGCCATCAACCAAGATAGATAGGTATCATGCTACAGCATCGAGGACATAGAGGACTTGCTGCGGCCTCACGAAGAGACCTCTGGATTCCGAGTTTGACAGGTCAGATACGGCAGGGGAGACGCTTCGAAGCCTTTTCGTGCGATCGATGCTCAATTGATCGCCCTCACGCTTGAGACTGATAGTACTTCCCATATTGTTGCTAATCCAGTCAACTCGACGCCGCCGTGTCGCTCGCTCTTCTCCGTAGCCCCAATCTGACGAGCTGGTAATTTCGAAGTAGCGAATTCCGCCCCATGTGCCATCGTGCCATTGCTGTCCTTCAAGCTTGTCCTCTGGCCAATCATCATTGACAGGGACCTCGACGCCAACCCATGGGCCGGCTTCTCCCTCTACTTCGCCAATATACCGCGCCAATGCACGGAAGCGAGCACGCTTGGATGAGATGATGCATGGTATACCGATGTCCAATGTAGCGCCTCGTGGGAGACCAGGCTCGTCGTTGGGCGATGCGGTAATTCCCCCAGATTTGCGGATGGTATCGGAGGAGCTCTTGCGCTTCAGAGACCCCTTAATTGTGGATGCACTAGCAGTAGAGACCACGCTTCCCTGTTTTTCGTGCGAGCCGGTGTACGGAGGAGGAATGGGGGACTTGGAGATGGTACGAGGAACAGGCTCAGGCATTGGGGGAAGAGGAGTTTTGTTCTTTGGCGGCGGTGTCGGTGGTAAACCCGACTTTCGGGCTATCGCTCTCTTGCTCGGTGCTGAGGTCGAGGTAGTAGAGACCGTCGAACGAATAGAACTTGTCGATATTGTCCGTTTCGCTGGCTGAGGAGAGGGTTTCTTGCTTTCGACAGGGGATGGAGGGGGCTTCTTGCTTGCAACGGAGGCTCGAGAAGCTGTAGAGGGCGCGCGAGAGCGGGGTGTCTTAGACGTTGATACGGTATTTGTGGACTTTGTACTAGTGGTGGAGGCGGATGATACTACTCGTGAGCGACCTGCGGAAGTCGGTGTCATATCCGATTTTGCAGTTTCGAAAGCGGTAGAGTTCTCGCTCGTAGAAGACATGGTCGATGGTGGTCGAGATAGACCGGATGAGGGGTGAAGAGTGGAGGGCCCCGGCGCAGTCTTGCGGATGGTAGAGGCTTGCGACTTTACAGACCTCACAGAGGCAGCCGAGGACCGCACACGGGTAGGAGTGTCGCTGGTTGATGCAATAGATGGTGTTTGGCGGCGGGTCGATCTGGTGTATAACGAAGTCGAATCGTCATTATTTGTGGCCGACGACCTGACGGACGAGATTGTTGATTTCCCATTGTGTCCTGGAGAGAGTTTGGAGTCTGGTCTGAGATTTGAAGTATTAACTGTCCTACGAGAAGTGACAGTGGCACGTGAAATGGTGGAATGCGTGCTTCGAGCTACAGATCGTATTGAGGCAGCCGAGGACTTCAAATTTGCGTCATTTGTTCGAGTGCCATTCCGCGTGACGGCTTCCGGACGTAGTGAGTGCATACTACTGGCGTCATCATGGGCTTTTGAAACCCTAAGACCTCCTGCACGCCTTGGTGTAACGCTGGGTGTCGCGTTCGGTGGGCTGAACAAATCCTCTACTGGGACCTCGATTTCTGCAATACCTGTCAGTGGTGGTACTCTTCGAGTTGCATAGAAGACATACCGTGGCTGATTTCCTTCAGTGCCCATGGTTCCAGTTCGTCAAATCCACACTCTTGCTTTACGCCCATCCATCTTCTCTTCAACCAGCGAACAATGTCCATCCGGGTTTGCTCGACTTGAACTCGCACATGTGAGGTGGAAGAAAGCATGGTTTGACTTGTTTCGGTCAAGTGCGGCCGGAGAAGAATTGACGATACAAGTATCTGCATATCAGGTCAGTGCCATCCTTCGACTCATGAGGACTGATCTCATACCTGGTATAGCAGACCAGCGTTCTTTTCGTTCATGCCCCTACGGACAGACTCCATGACCCATTCGACTAGCTCGGCATCTTCGAAACGCGCCCCATCTCCTTCCATAATTGCGAGCCACTCGCTCTGTTCGAAGCACTCGTCGGCCTTCGTGCATAGAACTTCATCGATCGTCTTTCGAGCTTGCAGAATCATCTCTTTTGAGATCTCTGCCCACGGCTCGATGACGCCGTTCAGCTTAGCAAGGCCTCTGTGTGAAGCAAACAACAAGGGGAAAACATTCATCGGCGTAGTACGCTTGGCGACGCCAGTTAGTATACCCTGTCTGATCTTCTGCGGCAGACGGGCAAAGTCAGGGTTACACCATCCTTCGCCAAAGAGGCCCACGAGGGCACGCCGCGCACCACGCTCGAGGTGGGTGTTCTTGACGTCGTCCATGAGCGCAAATTCTAGCACACGGGGTGCGCGCCGGGCGCATTGCCTGCACTTGCAGCCACCTGTACCCCATTTCCCACCTGTTATTCGTTCATACTCTGCGAATTCCAGGAAAGCGTGGCAGAGACCGTGCATCATCTCCTGGACGATGCGCGCCTGGATCTCATCGCATAGGGTATCAAGGGAGAGGTAATTGGCAGAGCGCATGATGTGGAAGGCAGTATCCAGATCGAAGGTCCGATGGGAGAAAACAAGAGTTCCGGTGTAGATAAATCCAAGGGTGAAGTGAAGAGATGCCGGAGTGAAGGGTGGAGAAGGGAGGTTGAGAGTAAGTGGCTCGCCAGGAGACTGTTTGGTGCCCCATTGTAGAAGCTGAGTGTGAAAGTAGGGAGAACGAGAAACAAGGATGAATCGATGCGAGGAGAATATTGCTGTAGTGTTCTCGTGACTTGTGGAGAAATTGCCCGTAAGGGCAAGTCTGACGTCTGAATACAAGCGAGACCGCCACATGAACACGAGATCCTTGCGTAGCTTGTCTATCCTTGATTCTTCGGCATCTCCTTCTTCTCGCTGTTCTTGAGAATCAAACAGAAATTCGAATGCTGCGCCAAACCCTTTGCCTGTGTACAGATACTCTAGCTCATTAGAAAAGAGTGTTGGATTAGCGGTAGTCGGTAATCGCATGACCCCTCCGACATTGGTAGAGGGTGCAGGGGACGTAGCGCGATGGAAGGGTGACGGCGAGCGCGATATTCCTCCATATTCGGCACCAAGACCTAACGAGACGGCGGATTGGGCGGGCAACGTCGGTGTCGGCGACGATGAATAAGGGTTTGGAGAGGTGATTCGAGGGGGTTTGAGGTTGAAGTACCTCTGCTGGAAACTTGGCGGTGCGCGTGCATACACGATAGCTGGATATCATAAAACGTAGGTCAGTAACTCGCTCGCAGATGAGGAGATCCCGCTACGACCCGTGTTTCCATCGCACTATGAAGGATTGTAAAACACAGTATATACCACAAGAATTCCTTGTATCAGCGAACGTGAGAATCGTAGGAGAGCAACCTGCCCTACGCTATAGATTGGTGCAGCTCGGGCACCAGAGTCTGGCACGGAAATCCTCGAAGAGATAGGACGGACTGCAAATAGCACCATTCTTGAAACGCACCTTTGTGTCCCCATATCTCTTCTACCCCACTGCCCTGAATACCACTGCCGTCGGACAGCTCCCAAACGACGTCCGGAAAGCGTTCTTGGGCTTGCTCGAAGAGCGCTTGGAGATCATCCTGCCACGCAGAGGTCGAGTTCTTCGTGGCTTCCTGCAGGGCTGGTGGAGTGGCAGCCGACGAGGCCATGGCCTGTGAAGAATGGTGGAAGACTTGCGAGCAGCCCGACGAGCGGGAGGCGGGAGAGAATGGTAGCAGGCAGGAGGGAGGGTGAGAAAGTTTGGGCGAGGCTGCTACGCACAACGAGGTCGGCTCTGACGCCACGGAGACAAACTTGGCTTAGTCGAACGACCACCGCCCGCTTTCGCGCGACGAGCACAGATAAGGACACAATAATTATCTCTCCAAGTACACATGTTCATGACGCAGCTGTTGTCGGTGTTGCGATCGCGTCTCGGAAGCAAAATAACAACGGCTAGCTTGGGGACGCCTATGTAAAAGTATGTACAATTCATGTATATTCTGAGATCACACAACGCCTTCTTTGTGCTGCTCATGCATTCAGGTCGCATGCCCCCGGCCTCACTGCACACCAATGCGGCTGCAACGCGATAGCCTTGATTCCTCGATCAACCAGCCTGTAGCGCAGCTCGTGCAGCCGTGCGAGCGTCTCATTCCCACTCGTGGTGTGTGCACCTTGAAAGCAGGAACTTATAGTCAGCAATGAACACCCAGAGCAATACAAAGCATACGAACCTAGTCGAGGTGCTCCATCCGGTAATGTTGCACCTGTCCAGAAGACTTCCGCCGCGCTGGCGAGGCGAGGCCACACAATGGAATCCAAGTTCTCCGGCGACGACTGCTCACTCCAGAGTGGCATCTGTCCTGTTCGAGGAATTATTGTTAGTTTGACGTATTCGGACTCTTCCATGGTCTTCGACTAAACTGACCACCCATGACCAGGTGATACTGGGAAGCTGTGAGGTTCGCATACGGATCGAAGGAATACGCCTGAGGGCTTCCCCGAATCAGTCTCTGCGTGAGGTATGCCGCAGGTACTCAGGATAACTTTCCTTCTGCCAGGTCTTGAATGGATCGCACCAGCTCACGCTACGGATGACAAGTCAGTGGACATATCCATTGTCTAAGAGATGGGATCCGGACTTGCCCTGGAATATCGTCTCCCAGCCATTCTCCAGCACCGCAATCCTTGGTATCTTCATCAGTCATACAAAAGGTGGTGACCGATGAAGAACGTGCTTACCAGGTAAAAATAATCAGATGGCTGATGAATAAACGTATGACCTCGCTCGGCCATGCTAACCGCGTCTGCAGACGATTCCCAGACACTGTTAAGAAGCCTTTAGCGATGTTCTATCCATTCGTGACGAGAATTATGCATACACCGCTACCGTGTCGTTGGTCACGGTCACATTGTGTGCCAGTATCATATCTAGAGATTCATCCTGGTGAGCACAGTGATATGTTAAAGACCACTCAGGCTCCGTCTGCTTACCGCTTTTAATAAAGGGCATCTTGTCGTGCTTCTTAATAACACCCTGCACCTCCCGCACGAATCGATCGAGTGCTTTTCCAATAGTAATATTCGCCCTCTCCAAATCGCGAACAGTCTTGGCATCCTCCTCCCAGCAAGGAAGATTCACCTCATCTCCCCCCGAGCTCATCATAGTCCCCGTGAACACGCTCGCGACAGAATCGAATAGTTCCGTGGCAAATTCGAGAGTACCTTCGTTTGCTATTCTGAGCTGACCTGCTGGTGGTTCGGAGGCATATCTTGACCAGGGCATCTTGTTGGCGCATGCGACGTGCTCGGGATGAGCAAAGGCTATTCCGTTGGTGTGTCCGGGGCTGTCGAGCTCCTATATGTAACTTGTCGGCCACTACTCCGCACACACAATAATGCACTCACTACTATGACATCGATCCCAACCTGCCAGGCATCCCAAAACCGGTGAGTCGTTTTTCATTAGCGAATATTGAATGAATAATGTCTCACCGAATTAGCATAGGAGATGATCTGCTTCACGTCATCCGTGGTATATATTTCGTCCTCAGAATATGCACCTTTCTGCGCCAACTCGGGGAACCGTTCGACGTGCAAGGGGAAACTCTGGCTGTCGGTGATATGCCAGTACAGAACGTTCAGCTGCGGTAAGGAAATAAGCCTCATGTGTAGTTCAAGACGGAAGACCATGGACGAACTTTAACCCAGGACATAGCCTCGAGCGTACGCAGAATATCAGGAACAGGGTAGCTAAGAAGGCCATCAGTAGGTATGAACTACCATGGCAGGATAACGCACAAGTTTCGAGAAGTGTCCAACGAGAAACCTCGATAAGGCTGCTACACGGTGAGTTTAGCTACTAACGATTATATGAGGTGTACTTACGAATGCTGGTTTGTCCTCGATCTCAATAGGTGCTTGAAGCATGTATTTCTCGTGCCCATACGCGTACCACAGCTGACTGAAAGTTGACAGTCCTCGAAACAGGCCCAACGTCGAATTCGCCACCAATCGCGCGTCCGAGCCGTCAGCAGGGACCGAGAGAGTGTACTCCTCGCTACGTGTGGTCAGAGGAACAGTGGACTCATCGGCTACAGACCTCACGACGCCGGTCAGTGATAGCTCAAGCCGTCGCAGTTGCGGGGCATGTTTGGTGTTATTCGCGTCGGCGGCGCCTCGCCCCACAACGAGTCTCTGGAACTTGTCTGTTTTTAAACGGATTGCTGTGTCGTTGATTGCGGCGAGTAAATCGCGTGGGGGATTAGTGACTGAAGTCGTGATAGAGAAAGTTGGGGATAACTTGAGTGGAGTGGTTCCTGTTGTCATATGAGGCGGAATAGGCCATAGTGCGAGGACTTTCTTCGCAAGGGTCAGAAGAGCGACAAGCTGTAGGATGAGCAACATTTCCCTCGGCTTGTGTGACTGCTGTCCTCCTAAGCCTACAGAGGAATGTGAGTGAAACCTCTTGTCGTACTTACGTTAGTTATACAGAGATATCATGCACAAGCCGACGCTCATTCGTACGATAACGGTCAGCTGAAACCCCACGGGATCATGCAGGATCGTTGTCAAGTTAGTTCTTGCGAGAGACTTCAGAAAGTCACGTAGTACGAAGCTTGGACAGCATCACGAGTCGATGGTTATCGCGAAGTTCTGGTAAAATGGATAGGAAGGTCCGGGATTGCTTCTATACATACATATGGTCTTTGAGTTATCAGAAGTCTTCGTGGTAGCGTTACATGGGATAATGACATCGTGTCTGTGGAGAGATAGTTAAAGTCTATAGAGCTGTAGTACTTACTACTCAGGCTTACTTCATCGTGATCAACGATGACCAGAAGGGATATCGCATAGATTTAGATCTTCCATGTTTAGCCGCCAGTACATGTGACCGCGTTCAACTCGGGCGCGTACTAGGTATTATTGACCACGGTCAACTTCTTAACTTACAATGTCTCGACAGAGCGAACCGAAACTAAACAAATCATTAGAAGACGCACAAAGACTACAAGCCACTCTTCAAAATGCCAAACTCCACATAGTCGAGTCGCAAAAGCGATTCGACGAGCGCACCACTACGGAGGATGACACCCTCAAGCTACCGCTCACCTTTGCGGACAGCGGGGGTCTCGTGGACCCCGTGTCCGTCAGCGCAGACGTCAAGGCCCAGTTAGTGAGTCGTACTCTCCTCTATGATTCTAACACTTATATCGATGTCGTCCAGGCGTTCTTCCGGAAATTGAAGTTCCAGTATTTGGAGCAGAAGGCCAAGGACCAGTACATCAAGATCATTGTTAGTGACGATGCGCCGAGTATCACAGCTGCGGACAATAAGGAACTGCAAGATATTAATGAAGCGAAGAAACGTAAATTGAAGGAGCAGAAGGCCAAGCTATCCGAGGTCCAGGATAACATACGTGCCCTCGCACCACTCGTCGAACAAGGTACGTACCCCAGACTCTCAAGTCAGACCGCACGCTATACCTTCACTGGCCAGACTACATCAAAGCCAAATCCCTCACCGACGAATCAGTCGAACTCGCCCAAAAGATCCTGGACGCCCGCCTCAAGCTCAACCGTCTCCGCCAGGCGTACCCCCAGCCGCGCCTGACGATACCCACCGCGCTGGCGAAGCTAGACTCACAAGTGGAAGAGATGCAGCAGTTGCAGGATAAGTTGCAGATGCTCGATGAACGGGTGGACGAGGTGAAGGAGCATGTCAAGGAGGGTGCGAGGGAGGTGGAGAGGCTGAGGGTTGATCGTGCCGAGGTTGATAAACTTGTCAAGCAGAGTCGGAGTGAGATCGAAGATGGAAGGGTGCTGGAGCTCTGTGACTGGTACGTACTCGTGTGCTTTCCCCAGCTCGCTCGCTCATCATTCTCCCACTCACCGTTCTATCCAGGTACTCCGCCTCCCTCACCCTCTCCAAATCCCTCCACTCCCTCAAATCATACACCTCCCCCTCCGAAAACGAGCTACATCTCTCCTACGCCATCCCCTCCCCCACCGGTGGCCGCGCCGCACACGACATCTCCATCACCCTGCTCTTCCTGCCCAACACGCGACAATTGGCGGACGCGCGGATTGCGGGGTTGCCGAGTAATTCTGATATGAGCGATGTTATTGGGGCGAGGATTCAGTCGAATGATGTGCCGGGGCTTATTGCTGCTGTGCTTGCGAGGGCGAGGGCGGAGGTTAGTTAAATAGGTAGTATGTTGAGACTGGTGGACGTGTTGTTTATGTATCTATATACCCCATGTAACACTGTAATCCGCTACGATTGTATATCTCAGCTTCTTTCGGCCAGATCTCAAGTTTCTGAGGTGCTACTAGTAGTAAGCGCCAAAGAACACACCTTAACTCGAACCTCTCATAACCACCCACCCACCCACTCACCACAGCGCATCAAACGATGTCCTCCACAGTATACGAAACCCTCCTCCAAGAACTAGCCTCAGTCCTAGACGTAATAAACGAGCTAAACGCAGCCCAATCGTCCACCGAGATCCGCAGAAAGCTCGTCCAAACCGTCAGTACTCCTCCTCCCTCCTCCCTCCTCTTAGTGCTGAAAGTTGAAACTGACACCTGGTGCCGTGATGTGATGGTGTAGACAAACACGTTCAAATCGGACATGACGTTGGCGAAAGAAACAGCGCGGAACCTACAGGGTGGGGAGTTCTCGATTGAGGACCAGGAGAGTGTTATTGGGACGTTGGAGGGGCTTCGGGCGCACAAGAGGTGCGTCGTTAGCCTCTACTCACTATATTTCCTATTCTTCTTATTATCCTCACGTCTCATGTGATGATTGACTTGACTTGGAATTGTGATGTGATTAGGTCTGTCCTACAAAAGTTCGCAGAAGAGATGAACAAAGCCCCACGAGCTGCTGCTGCAGAGGCAGAGGACGGGATGGACGTTGATTCCACTGCGTCTACCCCTGCTATTTGAATTTGAGAAGGACTATCTTCCTCTCGATGGTGATTTCAATGTCGACTGACCGACGTGCAATGAAGAGAGGTGGCGGATGAATCTGATTTTGGCTTGCGCCGCTTCATGTCAGCCTCCCTGTCCTTCGTTGGCGATACCCATACCCGAATACTACGCTAGTACTGTGGTACTCCTAACAATTCATGAACTCCTCCTCCTCCCCCTCCCATACGGATTCGAACCTCCAAGTTCGCGATGCTAAAAACAACTCCTCTCCCTTTAGCTTTAACCCTCACCCTCCTCACAACTTCCCCCTCCTTCGCCACAGCGTCCAACACCCCCACTCCCACTCCCAATCATCCTAACCCCAAAGCTAATCCTAATCCGCGAATCAAATGGATAAGCCCCGCAGGCGGAGACGTCTACGCACCAGGGAGCCACCTCGTCGGCCAATGGAGTGCCGTCAGCGACGACGGCAGGGTTGTCTCTCCCTCGTTCCGGCTTTGTAATTGTCTTGATGGTGGTGACCGTGCGCAAGATGATAAAGGTGAAGGTGAAGATGGGGATGGTGGAGATGAGGATGGGGATGGAGATGGGGATGAGTGCGGTGCGTCTGTGAAGCCTGTTGTGCACGCGCAGAATGGGACGTATCAAATCACTTTGTAAGTGCACGCATTCATTCGTTCATATTCGCAGGTGTCGCTGATGCTCAGATTGTTATAGGGCAGTCCCGAATGTGACGTCGGCGTATACGTTTTTGCTCGAAATGGAGGATGACTCTGGGAGTATCTCTGCTTCTCCTGCATTTACTTTCACTCGTCAGTTTCCTCCCTCACATCATATTTTCTTTCTTCTGACATCATCACAGCGGGACTCATCGGGGCCGTCTCCTCCTCTCTCAACAACGCCACAAGCTCTACAAACACAACATCCACCGGCTCACCCCCCGCCATCGTCAAGCCGCACCACACAGTATCTCCAGCAGCCTACGCCGTCCCCCTCTGCATAGCCGGAGCCATCATCGCCATCGCCACCATCGTCGGGCTGCACCACCGGACCAAACTCGCCCGCGAACGCTCCGAGCAAACCGACGAGCTCAAATCCTTCAAGTCTCAGTTCACAGACAACCTCGGGCGACTACGTGGACTCAGCATGTGGGCGTCTGGTAGATCCCGAGCTGCAACTCGAACTGCACAGAAAGAGAAAGAGGATATAGACGATATATTCACGCCTGTGTATTTGCCGTATGTCTCGCAGGAGAAGCAAGGGGCGAGGAGACCGAGATCGACGACGAGAGAGCCGTTTTGTCCTCGGAGGAACGGATCAGGCGGGGATGTGGTGAAGGGGGGTGCGTCTGCGCGTACGCCGTACCCGTACCAGCCGTCGCCCGGGAACAAGCGTCATCTGGAGGTCGTGACGGAGGAGGAGGAGGTCAAGGATGATGGTGGTGCGAGGTCGCGGTACCTTGAGACGTGTGCTGTGGTGGCTCGTGTGCCGACGCCTTTGAGGCCGGCTTATGTTAGGAAGTCTGCGCCTGGCGTAGATAATTGATGAGCTGATACTATTTTATATGCTACTCTGTTATCCTATTTGCTTTTCTTGAAACCTTCAATTGTGTTACCGTGGGACTTCGCCGAGAGACCAGCAATCGCGATCACGTGCGATACGCGTTGAAACAAGGGCCTCTTTGGCGCTGGCGGACAGGTTCTCCGTGAACTACATCCTTCAACCCATTCAAGAACCAAGAAACATCGATCAACAATTCCAGAATTCGTCAAATCGTTATCTTAACTTTCAACTTTCTAACATAACACTCTCGTTTACTCTGCTCTCCTCGTTCTGTTAGCTTTGTTCTGGTCGAATGGCCAACTCTTACCGCGTCAAGATAGCAGCTCGCCTGCGTCCACCCATCACCGGAGAGATCAACGACGAGGGTGTCCAAGTCCAGCTCGGAGAGAACGGTGTCTCGTATATATGCGTCCCCAACCCCCGTGACGTCTCACAAGTATTCAAGTTCCCGTGCGCACTCTCGTTCTTCACACCCGTAGCGATGGGACACTCACGCCGACTTGATTGTACTCGCAGATTTACCTCGTGTTACGGCCATGATTCTACCCAAGAGGAGATTTTCGACAACGACGTGCGACCGCTGGTGGATATAGTGTACAGTGGTGTGGTGAGTGGCACCGTACTGCCTATCCCGGCCCCCGTACTGATGAATGCAGACCGTTACCGTCTTCGCTTACGGCGTCACATCCTCAGGAAAGACCCATACAATGCAAGGCACGAGGTCTCAACCAGGGATAATCCCTCGTGCAGTCGAGGTTCGTCTCTCTGCGTACACACATTACGGCACGGTAGACTGACTGCCGTACAGGCGCTATTCCAGAAGCAGTCCGGTTTGCAGCGATACCGTGCCCAACTCGCTGTTTCGTACATGGAGATATACAAGGACGAGGTGTACGACCTTCTTGTTGATCGTGACAATGTAAGTGTACTCATCAAAATAACGTTCCACAATTCCTGATAACCTCCGTACCAGGCCCCCAAGCTTCCGGTTCGAGAAAACGAAGCCGGAGTCGTTTTCGTTGCAAACCTGACCGCTCTGCCGGTCGCTTCCTACGAGGATTTCGAGAGAATCTACGCGTGAGTGGCATACATCCCCCAATATAGCATGAGTCTAACATAACAATAGGCGAGCTTCGAAACATCGCTCCGTGGCTTCGACGAACCTGAACCGGGCGTCGTCCCGCTCACACGCCATCCTCACGATCACAGTGACTATATCCGACCCCGTGGAGAATAAAAGTCAGTGTTTCATAGCGGTCCACTATTACACTCTATATTTACCTCTTCATCGGAACGGCGCCAGCTCTCTCTGGAAAACTGAACCTCGTGGACTTGGCCGGGTCGGAGAATAACAAGGTACGGCAATTGATCCTAGCCAGCGGTCATATCCGTCCAAGCTGAAAAACTACGATACCATTCAGATGACAGGCAACGACCCCTCCCGAATGGCAGAGTCCTCCGCCATCAACAAGTCTCTGAGCGTACTCGGACAAGTAGTGCATGCCATAAACCAAGGAGCCGTACGTTCTTCTCTCCCTCTCTCACCCCTTCACTCTGAACGGCAGAAACCCTCATCTCATCGCATTTTCTATCTCATCAAAGAGCCGAATCCCATATCGGAACTCGAAGCTGACGCGTCTGCTCCAAGACGCACTGGGCGGGAGCTCCGTGGGTCTTTTGATCTGCAACCTTGCGCCTGGTGTGAAGTTCAGACAGGACACGTTGAACACTCTAAAGTCAGTATTTTACCGTGACTTTACATTGATGATGGGCTTCTGACGTGACGTTGGTTGGTTGGTGTAATGTAGTTTTGCCGTCCGCACGAAGAACATCGAGAATAAACCGGTAGTGAACGAACGAGGTTTGTCCGCCTTGCCCACCGTTTCGCCTCCTCTCCCTCGCAAAGCTAACAACATCCCATTCACACTACTCCTATTCCTCAGATAACCGACCTCCCCCCAAACCTCACTTCGCCGCAGTCCAACAAGCACCCCCCAAACTAGCCCCCGCCGTCCTCCCCAACATCTCCTTCCACTCCTCATCGTCAAGTGGCAATGGTAGTGGTAGTGGTGCCGGTCGACCGTCGCTCGCACCTCCGATCCGGCCTACGTCGTCTGGCAGCTCGCGAGTTCCTAGACCTTCGATTGCTGGGTTTGGTAGTAGTAGCGCGAGTCGGTTGAGTCAGGTTATGGCTCCTCCCGCGGTGCCGCAACCGAAGAAGAGCACGCTGGCACTTACGGATAAAGAGATCGATGAGCGGGTAAGTACCAAGGTGGCTTGTTTGTGGTGTTGTTTTCCGTGGGCTCATGTGGTCGTGGTTGGTTGTAGATCGCGAGGGCGGTAGAAGCTGAAGTTGCGCGACGCCTCGAAGAGCGCGAGCGGGAACGCGCGAGGGAAGACGAGGAGCGACGTAAAGAAGAAACACGCCGTCTCGCTGCAGAGAAGGCACAGGAAATTCCTTCAGGCGCAGTGACTCCCAACACGCAAGCACAACCCGAGATGGACAGCGAGCTCAAGAAACGGCTCGAGGAGCTCGAGCAGAAGCTGTAAGTCCTGTTCTTGGTGGTGTGGGATTTTGGAGGGAAAGAGCATAAGTTTGATAAGCTGACAGCGCGTTGGTTATGGCAGCGAGGACAGCAGCAAGGAGATCCAGATGGTTGACGTCCTCTCCCCTGTTTCGAGGAAGCGAACTGGGAGAGCATACGTCTCGCTTGCGCGCTCCCACTCCCAAAAGTAAGTCAGGTTCGAACGCTGGATAGGATTGTGGTGATAGTGGGATGCTGACGGCGATTGGAATTGGTAGGGGCAACCTCGAGCTAGCTCTCGATCTGTATCGGAAGGCTGAAACGTATGTCCCTGACAACATCAAGCTCAAGGAGCGGTACGTGCTATTTATTTCACTCCCCGCCACCGCCATCTACGTCGTCATGATGTTACGAATGCTTGCTTACCGCGGTGCCTCGGACAGAATCATCGAGATCGAGTGGGCGGTGAAGAACGACAAGCCATTCGAGCCGTCGCCCAAACGTCCACGGAAAAACCGATCGCGAAAGAAGAAGTCTTCGAGGTCGGACCGCGACCACGGACACTCGACGGCGCACAGCGACACGGACGACTTCACGCACGCTGAGTCGAGCGACGGGATGAGTATCAGTCTCAAGGGCAAGGAGAGAGAGAAAGCACTAGTAAAGGAGAAGGAGAACTTTGGCGTCGAGCGGACGAACACCAACACCGACAACGGGCCGTTGCTGCTGCAAGTGGGCAGCCCGCCGAAACGGGTGGCCGCGGAGATGCTGGAGGGCGGGGGGTCGGTGGTGGGGACGCCTCGGAAGCATAAGAAGGGGAAGGTGTCGGTGGACGAAGTCGAACATAGCCAGGACGAGGACGATGGTGATTGGGAGCAGTGGGAGCCTCCGGCTCTTGCTAGTATGTAAGCATAGCATGAGTGGATGGGTGCAGTGTGATAAGCTTTTTGGTGATAAGCCAAGACTGTGACGAGATACCCTTTTTTGTGTTTAAATTTTTGTGTTTTGTGTTTTGAGAGTAAGGTATTGATTCACGTAATGATACAAATTCGAATTCGGGACCGGGTGCAGATGCAAGGCTCGGATGCGTGGTGGCTTCAAAAATAAGAATAGAATCGAAACAGGTACTAAAATTGTATATCGAATATTGAATGGAATGGACTAGTAGTGGAGAAATGTAGGAAATCTCGGAAAATATTGGGGCGCGGTGGAACGAACGAACGGAACGGGATATGGCTACAGGGGTTGAAAGAGTTGAGCTACAGGGAAGGCGAAAGCGAAGGGCAGTCTCTAGAGATAATAGAAGTCCTGGAGCACCTAATGGATACACGAATAGCACAGAGCTATGATGGAAGCAAAGTCAAGTTCGAAGAGGACTCTAATAATGAGGGAATACTGTCACTTTTCGGCAGTGTAGGATGAAAGAAAGACGAAAAACGAATTATGGGTATCGGGTATTTGGAGGTGGACTGCATATCACGTTATGCAGGATAACGGGAGCCACTGGCTGAGGGTGGGTAATGACGTTGCGAGGACGCAATAGGTGGGGGAGCAGGATCATAAGGATTATGTCCGGAGCCAGGACTATACGGCAGCGAGCGGGGGAGGAGGTTCGCGTTCAAGATGAAATCCGGGAATTTCGTTTGCAAGAAGAGGGCGCCGACGAGTAAGTTCCGTGAAGTACCCGTGGGGAAGAGGATGATGCCACCCCCGACGAATTTCTCCGGCACGTTCCACGGTGCGATCGCGACCTATTCAAACGGGTTGACAGCATGAACGGGTTAATTTCGAAATCACGAAGGTGGTGTTTATCGTCGGTTCCGTGGACTACTACTTACCGTCTGCGTCTGCATGAGGTGGTCGGTGAAGTGTTTGAATAGCTCTTCGTTGGCCTTGCTCGTGGTGCTGTTGGCCAGTCTATCTGGCATGAACATGCACATGGTCGTCGGATGCGCTCTGACCCACTCGTGGACCTCGCGAAGGAGGGGCCGTTGGTTGAGGTGTTGGACGTAGAACTGCCCTGGCCATTTCTCCGTTTCGCTGCTTGGACTTGGGACTGAGTTGGTAGCCAACATCGCTGAGAACGCGAAAGAAACTTACTTGTCTCCATCGGTCTCGGCGGCAGTACAGTACACCTCTTGCATCGCATTTTGTATTGACGGGAGGTAGAGAACACCCCTCCACGGCTTGTTATCGTGGTGAACTTGGGTATTAGGTGGGGGAATGAAACTCTCGAGATGGGTAGGAAGCCTGAACATGACGGGGGAGTGTGGATGCTGTGTGAAGGCCAGTTCGAAGACGTACAAGGATGAAAGCGGATTCTGAGGAAAGTTCACATTATCGTATCCGCCTTTAACGGATTTCGCAGCCCACACAGTAGAAAACATACCTAGCGTCAGGCTACAACGGTCCCTCCTGGTTAGAGCGCGTCAGTGGTGCCATAACGTCAAGGTCCAGGAAACGAAAACATTCAAGCGAGGTTTTGGTAGATATCTCGATTCGGCCACCGATTGTCAAGGTACAGATGTTGCCAAAGCGGCCCAATCGCCACCGTGATTGTGCTCCAGAGTTGGGAGATTGAAGATCGGAGAGGAGCAGGACGTGGGTGGAATGCCGAGGTATTCTTCC
This sequence comes from Irpex sp. M6601, assembly GCA_037039805.1. NCBI lineage: Eukaryota > Fungi > Basidiomycota > Agaricomycetes > Polyporales > Irpicaceae > Irpex > Irpex sp. M6601. The sequence goes on along the minus strand of JAXQGN010000120.1, from coordinate 37,246 downwards.
TAGCACAGGACCTTGGCGACACCCGAGATACTGCCAGTCCGATGCTGCCAGTCCGACCTCCCAGAACGAGAGAGGGAAACCTCCTGGTTTCTGTGCAGATGCGACCAAGTCGACCAAGTCGAACTTCCCCGGCGCAGAGCTACCAGTTGTTGTACTTTCAAGCCCCGATGGGCGCCTGACATGTACTGACAAAGGCTGGCTTTGAAATGGTTCACGACGTCCATCTTGTACTCTGGTATTCACGAGAATACCACGGGAGGCAATGAAGGTTTGCTCGGACTGCAAGGGCATGCCTGATCCGTCTGCGGGACCGCACTGCGTGGCCTGCTGGCGCTTGGTGCTACATACACTTGTAAATATTCGACAGGGTGCCAACCGTTCACCAGTCTGACGCACCGAGGGAGTCGATACAATCTGATATCGCACGGTTGTGTCGCAAACCGGGTTGCCCACGAGGGCAGATGGCCGGAGGAGCTGGCCCAGAAGATCGTCTCTGCCACGAAAAGAATGGTGGTGCCGTTCGCCGGTTATAGGCGAAAGCTAGAAACAGTTAGGAGAGTCGCGGTGGTGGTCACTAACCTCCCTGTATTTCTAGAAGGAAGCAACAGACGTTTCATCGTTTGTAAGGGTTGTAGACATTTTATAGCCATACCTCACCACGGACATTGCGTAATTCACACAACGTGTGCGGTACCACAGCCTGCAGTACGGTGGCTGCATTGCAACAGGTCTGAGCTGAGGCGAAACAGACAAAGCCTCGTAAACTGTGTCGCTGGTTTGCGACCCGTTCGTCCGGGACTTGGCCCTGTCAAGCTACAAATAGGGCAGGCAGCGATCTGGCCGGGAGCTACAGTGGCAGTGGGTGCACTGTACAAAGTTTGCATCGACTTGCAATGCATAATGCTCGGAGATATTGCACCCGTGCCCCGAACAGAGCTTTGTGAGTGACGCCTGCAGCTGCCTGACGATGCTTCTGCCAGCCTGGCAATAGTCGCCTGGAGCTGCGTGCAGGGTCCTCAGAAAGGCGGTTTCGGACAGAACGAGACTTCGTCGAAGGTCGTCGACTCCCGTCCGAGGCCCCGTTGAAATTCATAGCCGATTTTGTCTGGCCAACATGATTGTCAAGGCAATCATAACGTTTCGACTCGTTCACCCTCAGCACGCGACGTCCACGCGTTCCACGTGATCCAATTCAGAGACTGTGGCCATTGACCTCAGTGGCGGCAGACAGGTCGCAGGCCCGTCATCCATACGTAAACAGGAGCGGGCTGAAATATTGTATTCAGAAGACGACTACAGCAACATCCGCCCAGCCCACCGTGGCATCGGTATACATTCTCGAATATTCTCTATACCACTGATCCAGCTAATCAGCCGTTCAAAACCGACACCGAATCCACCATGGGGGGCACCTCCATACTTGCGCAAATCAACATACCAGCTGTATTCCTCCAGGTCCAGCCCATGGTCCTTTATGGCCTGTAACAGTTTATCCTCCCGTTCTTCACGCAGGGAACCACCGACGAGTTCGCCGAGTTGTGGCATCAGCAAATCGAAACAAGCTACCGTGTCTTCTTCCGAATTTTTGCGCATGTAAAACGGCTTCAAGCTTGTCGGATAATCCGTCACAAACACAGGGCCGCCTACGAGTTTCTCTGCAAGCCATCGTTCGTGTTCGCTCTGAAGGGCCCGCCCCCATCCAACCGGGAACTTGAATAGTTGACTGGACGCCTGCACCTTTTCAAGTTCCGCGATAGCTTCTGTATAAGTGAGCCGGGTCCACCGATCCGCACGAGCTGCATCTTGAAGAATTTTGGCTCGAGATGGGTCCAAATCTTTTTGCAGGGCGGCAAGGTCTGAGCTGGGCTGACGTAGGGTCGCTTTGATAGCATCTTCAGCAACTTGACACAAATCATCCACCGATTCCGTGAAGGCCCATTCCGCTTCCAGCATCCAGAATTCTGCTAAATGTCGACCAGTTTGGGAGCGTTCCGCTCTGAAACACGGGGATATTGTGAAAACACGAGATATTGACGATGACAAGGCCTCCAGGTGTAGCTGTGACGACACTGTGAGGTATGCAGGGCGGCCAAAGAAATCCGGAGGTGGTTTGTCCGTTGTCGAGTTGTTAGACGGTTGCGATTCAGCCGACGTGCTGACCCGGAATGTCTCTCCGGCACCTTCGCAATCGCTGGGGGTTATAAGGGGCGTATGCGCATAGCAAAAGCCTTGTGACTGCAAATACTGGTCAGCCTGGTAGACGTGAGGAAGCAGTGCGAGAATACCTGAAAGTAATTATGCAGGGTATTCAAAGTATCGTGACGTAGGCGGACGGCGGACGCCCCTTCATCCGTGCGAGTGCGCAAATGACAGTGGTCCCGGAGATATTCTGTTGTTAATGCCTTCTTTTGGATCGGATATGTCTACGAAAAGAAACACTCGTTAGAGACTCAACGCTAGAATGACCTGGCTCACCTCTGGATTACACTCCCCAACGACATCAACAGCCTGCACCTGCAGTTCTTTTGCCTGTCCGGCTCCGAGACTATCCGTCAACGTACCCGTCAAACGAACAGCTGCTCCGTTTGTGAGGCTGTCATTACCATAGTCAGAATACAAAGCCATTGAGCGTTGTGTACCATAGGAACGCACCTCCTTGCCAACGCCGGGTCCGCGAATACTGCCTGCAGCCCCACCTGCGACGAGCCATCGGTGATGACGGCGAACGCAACTCTCTTCTGACGTCTTACGGACTTGACCCAGCCATTGACCTGGATAGGCGTTGTCGGGCTTGCTTGTGAGTCATGCGAGAGCAGCTGCCTGATTGTTGGTCGAAGACCCTTGGTGAGGGTGGTGAAGGAACGACGAAGACTCATGAGAGCTGTTGCCACGAGCTGACCGCGATTTGCCGCTTGCAAGTGTCTTCAGTCGCAGAGTCAGAGGTATTATCCCGAGTCAATTCCAGTCCAGATGATAAACCGTAGAATGCTGTTGGTTGCGCTGTGTTCTCGGTGATGCTATGGCTTCGTAGGATAGTAATGACCGTCAAATACAAAGAAGGAAGACACGCCACGAACGTCCCAGAATTGCTTCATATTGTGATGTAGGCCATTTCTGACAAGGCACACCGCATATTTTGCACACAACCCGATGGTCTCTAGTATGATAGTAGGACACTGGTCTCAAGGCAGCTTCACGCCAGCATTCGCACATACAGAATCGTCGAAAGCATTTGTACAAAGATAGCAGAACTGGTAGAGCGCATGCTCCTTTTACCAGAGGATGCTGGCAAGACAAGCGTAGAATAAAACGTACGAGTGGGCATGGCCTGCACTCCTAGCACCTCTGTCCCTCCCCGCCAGCGTCCCAAGAGGAAAAGACGCATTTCATTTGGCGTTCAGAATCCACGGCCTCGTCCTCTGCCCCTTCCGCGACCACCACGACCTCTGTCTATTCCACCGCGGCCACGCCCACGTCCTCGGACGTCATCCTTCTTCTTGCTCTTCGGCTTCGGTGCGTCGTCCACGAGTAGTGTGTCAAGAGGCAGGGCATCGGGCAATACGAAGTAGCGAATGTTGTTGCCGCGGATAGAAAGGGAGTCGAGGGTCGTAGGTTCACGGTTACGGGCAGTCATCTTCACAGTCTTCAAGTGGGTATTCATTTGCATGTCCACGCCTGAAATTAAAGAGAGTTTATGGGGTTAGCCCACTTTTCTCAAGTCAGGATACATGGCAGGATGGATGTACCTGTGATTGTCCCATGAACCACAGAGCCGTTCTTCAGCTCGATCGTAACCGTCTCATTGTTCAATTTCATCAAAAACCTATACATAAATATAGTGACAAAGGTCAGTCGGACGATATCACCTCGAAAAGCGCGACCACGAAAGAATATCAATGGAAACTGCAGGTTGTGCTTCTCCCTAAGCTTCATTCTTGCGAGTCGGAAGTAGGAAGATGGAGCGAGTATTCACCTTACGAGCTTCATCTTGATTGTACGGTATTGGAAGCGTCGTGATAATAGGATGAAGACGTAGAACGAGGCTGGTGGTGGTATACAACGAGGCGCGTACGGTGGCGGCTACTATGGTTCGGTGCAAAACCGCATTAGGAAACTCGCTGTAGTGGAAGCGCGCGTTCGCGAAGTTCAAGTCGAACAGCCAAGAACGAATACTGAATATTCCAAGGATAATGTATGAGAATACTATTGATACCAGCGGCAGTAAGCATACAGACACCCAGCAGTGATATTACCTGACGATATCAGTTACATAGACCGACAGCTAGAGTAATATTTTAGCGACAAGGGTGTCATTTCGCTCCCTCAGGCCTCAGCTCTGTTCCTCGTCTATGTATCCAAACATGTCGTACATATTGGGCGAACGTGACCAATACGACAGATACCACTCTGTTAAAAATTAGACACGGATAATGCTGACCAACACCACCAGTCACGTCAAATGCAAGCAATGACACCAAGTTTAGAGGCCTAGGATAACAGTATAAACTAAACTATATGAGCTCAGGATAAAACACCAAGAAGAACATATGTTTCCGCAGCGGCCACAAGTGACAGCAGGAGAGTACAGAAATTACACAGATCACTTCCAGCGGGAGCCTTTCTCCCGACCTCCATACGGCTGATACCGACCTTGGTAGTCGCCATTTCCCCTGTCACGGGTGTCTCGTGCCTTCGGTCTCGAGGATACCGCAGCTGAGGAGCTGGAAGATTGACTCTTGGCAGACGTAAACTCGAGGTGAGAGCGTTTGCCGGCCGACTGAGCAGAAGATTGTTGTTCGGATCGCTGCTTCTGGTATTCGGCTTTTGATTGCGAGTTGGTCGTCGAGATTTTGCGCAGGGTTTGCGGGCGAAGTGCGAGGTACCGAGTATATGTTCAGTTTTGCAGGGCCGCCACGGAGAAGAGAAATATTGAAACTAGGTCTTCCTGCTTATCTTGTTCATAGGAGAGAGGCTGGAACGTACCTATCCGATCAGCAAACCATTCATCTTTAACATCTTCCGCGTCCCAAATGTCCTTTGGAAAATTAGTCGTCCTCTCGTTAACGTCCACGAACTCTACGAGTTTGGTGTACAAATGAGGATTGCGGAACGATCGATTGGCCATCAACGAGTCATTGAAATGCTTCGGGTTACTGGCGTCGCGCTTCAACGCGTGAAACTGGGTAAGCTTCGCCTGGAGAAGATTCAGGTTCAGTCTTCTCTATTCATATGCATCGAAAGTTCTAGGCACATACTTCGATTTCCGGGTCACACGTCCCGGTTGGCGCAGGGGGTATACCCCAATCATCAACGCCGGGTATTGGCGGGGGTCTTAGAAGCGTCCGTATCCTCGTGAGTTCATCCTCGGGCTCGTTGGCTGCGTAATGTGGGGCTTCACTTCGGTCGGCTGCAACAGTGGTGTTGGAACGTTCGGTGTCGGGTAGAGGCGCACGAGGATGGGGCTTCAGATGATGCGGCTTCTTGATCACAATTTGCGCCCTGTTGCTCGATATTGCTGCAGTGACCAGCGTCCCACGGTCATTTAGTTGAGAGCATCAGGAGACAGACGGAGTAGATGCACTTACGTCCTGAGGAAGTATCAGCCACCAATTTTGACGATGTATCCTGCCCAAGAGAGAAGAGCAACGCGAGCAAAAAAGGGAAACAAGGACATCAACCGTCCACAGTGAAGGCTCTCACATTAGGGTTCGTTTTCATGCTGTTATTCCCGCTACTTCTTATAGCAGTTGTTGAGCCTTCTGCTGCACCGGGTGTATCTTCACTGTCACTAAGTGGCTCATCTCCATATGCTGAGAGACCTGCATAACAGTTAGTAAGTGACAGGCCGAGCATAGCACTCTTAAGCAAAGACTTGCCATGTAACATCGTGGTAAGCGTGCAAGGTATACCACGCCTTGGTGGCGCTAGCACTATTCCAAAAGTAGCGACAATTCTCACGGGACGAATTTCGCTCCTGATTGGCTAGAAATTGTGTTCCTGGTATGGCAAATCGAGTTCACTTCGAATTCATCATTATCAAGGTGATGAAGGAAGGTTTGCGATTGAATGCAGCGATTATCATGTCGAACTACTATTGGTAGTGTCTTTCCAGGCTGGACCCTTCGCTCCTTCGGGCCACAGTGGTGGGCCTGGTCCGCAGAGGGCGGGGTAGCCTCAGCTATTTGATACCCTTTGATACGCACCAATAAAGTCAGCAAACGACTTTGGCTGATCGAGGAAGCTGCTTAATTCACGAGTCAACAAGATATGGTGACGATTTGGATGAAGTCGAGGCTTTATATCTTGATCATAGCATATTGTCCCAAAACCATCCTGGCTAATGTTACCGAAGACATGGAGTTCATAGATTGCGAGTTGATGCAATCTATTTCCAGATATCAAACTGTCAAAGCATCGCCGGGGTCTCTGACACCAGTTGAATCGACAGGCTGCGGAACAGAGCATGGAAGGTTCGAAGAGCGCGAAGGTTCAACCAGATGAAGGCAAGTACGTGACTCTTGGAGAAGACTGGCGTTGAAAGCGTCTCGCCATGTTGGGTGTGCTCTGACAATGAGGCCAAATGTATTAAATCAGTGCAGAAATGTAGATAGTCGTAAATGTACACCGCCAATTTGGCGCGGGGCGTTATCCACCTGAGCGGCTCGGATGGCTCACAGGCGATTTCGAACGGCTGATTTCCAGCTGTCCCGAGACCGCCTGTATTTCACGCGAACTTACGTCTGAAAACTCTCAAGCGACTTTAACGCTGTGATGTTCGGTGTGACCCTTGTGTGACCATGTGTGATGCATGATCTCTTCAACATTAAGCTCGATACTTTTGTACTGTTATCCCACATGGACATTGAACAGCCCGGCAGTAAGCACCAAAAATGAGATCTCGCAAGCAATCGAGCCTATGTTTGCAATGCTACGGCGCACCAGAGGTGCTGGGCGCCTGTGTCCATTGGCACGCTACTTACATGTACAATCAGTGGTAGCTGGACTTAGTGAGCCTTCTATCATCCATTATTGCTGTGTATTGAAAACAGCCACATATATATACATGATTCCTTGATTTTTACTGGTAATGAAATATGGTATCATGAGCTACTCAGTGTATGCCTATTGGGGAGACCAGTTTCGAAGATTTCTCGAAGTCCTAAACAATGGGTTTATATTTTTAACGTAAGGTATCACTTTCAAGCCAAAATGGCGTAGCTGTAGCAACGCCTGTGCTTGGTCGATAAAGGATGTGCTCTAACTGTTGGGTAAGGCGCGAGTTCGATTCCGCCAGAGTCCCTTTTTAATTCGCTCCTCATGGCTGCTCGCGTCTATCGCCGTCACGCTGCGTTACTTCTACCTCCGCGCCTCGGTATGGCTTACGCGCGATTCAATCAGACGATTTTCACCTGGCCCCTGAAAACACTCTGAAATCATTTACTACTTCATCTGTTGGACAGCTGTCTACACTGGGATAATCGGAAATTCAAAAAATCTGGGTGACACCTGGAGTCAGAGTGGTGGTGTAGATGAACGGTGTGCCTCACCGCAGAGGGCCAGTTAATTGTCAGTTGATTGGGTTGAGAAGGTAGATCTGAGATGCGAGCATTCCTGATTGGGCGTGATAAACGCTGTAACGAGGGTGACGTGATAGCCGCCCCGCGCAGATGTTCCTGTTCAGTCGGCATCGGCCCTACGTCAATTCTGATCTGCACGTGAGGGTGCTTCTCGAGCGCCTTCAGGGGGTTTCCTGATCTAGATAAGCCGACGAACACAGGTGCCACGTGGGGAAGGACCCGAGAGGATGGCGCGGGGGCGGCATGGCTGGGATCGGGTACTTAAGGCGCGGCGGCTGTTTGAGACCAACTCCCACCTCATAAGCCACGCCCTCTTCTTCTCGAACAGCCATCATCTCCCTCTTCCCCCCATCTCTGCTGCCCTCCCCGTCGAAGTCATCGTCGTCGCCGCCGTCGTTGCCATCCCGCACGGCGCATGGCATCCTCCATCTACAACGTAAGTCCTCACTCACACACGTCACGCGTGCTCTCATCAAACCGCTCCCACACAGCACAAGCACCTCCAGCCCACTGGCGCAGGAACACAGATGCCCGCAGGTCAGCCGCGTCTCGGGCTCAATGACTGGCTCGAAAATATCAGGAACGAGTTCGATGCACTGGCAAACGAGATCACAGTTGTGCGCAGCCAACGCGACGATTTCGAGAATAAACGTACGTTCCTAATATGGCCATTTTGATCGGCCTGTCGCTTAAATTCCATCCACAGTAACGGGTCAGGTGAATGAACTCAACATCATTAGACAGACCCTGTATCAACTCGAGGACGAACATCGTAAAATTCGTCTCCATTTCGAAGATGAGTTGCGTAAGACCAAGGAGTCTTTCGCAGAGTACAGAGCTCGCGTTGAAGGCCCGAGCAGGGAGGGTATTGCAAGTTTGGGTAGAGGAGACCGTGACAGGGATCGTGAGCGCGAGCGTGAAAGAGATCGTGACAGAGACCGCGACCGGGACCGAGACAGGGATGCGCGCATCGACCGCGAACCTCCTCGCGACGCATTGGCACTAGCTGGACCGCCACGTGGCGATCCGCGTGACATAATGCCCGTTGGTCGTTCGTCGGCTCTCGCAGGGCCACCTCAAGATGGCCCCATCGGTACCATGCAACATGCCACTCCTGTAGGGCTGGGTGTCGGCGTCGGCCCTGGCGTTGGAGGAGGATACTCTGACCCCTTCTATGGCCGAGGCGAGCGCGACAGGGATCGTGACAGAGAGATCGAGAGGGAGAGATTAGGAGAGCGAGCTCTACGTGACAGTCGGGCAGAAAGAGAGAGGTTGGACAGAGAACGTGAAAGAGATCGGGATATTCGAGGAGACAGAGACCGTGGCGAAGTCAAGAGGATCAAAACTGAGAGGGGAAAAATGGACAGACAAGGTGCGTAGCTTTGTCCTTCCCGTTTTATCCCTCCAGCCTTCGCTTCTTCTCGCTGGTTTCGCCGTTTCTTTCAATGTTCACATTTCACGTGACTCTCTGGAAATGGCATTCTGCTTTTCTCTGTGGGGGAGTTGAATCTCACGTGAGAAATTCTTGTAGATCCATTTTCGCCTTCGCTACAGCCACTGGGTCATCACACGACTCCGCACCAGTCGCATCCATCAATCAGCATTGGTGGCTCGGGTCCTCCCCCTCCAGCGTCTGTCGGTCCAAACGGACCCTCAGGACCAGCAGGTAATTCTTCTTCGCATCCTACACCAAAGCTTCCCCCAACACCATATTCAGCAACTGGCCCAGGTCAACACGGTCCGCCAACGCCAAGCTCCAATGCTCCGCCATCTTCTGTACTTAATTCCACAAATGGTCCGTCGGGTTCAGCTCCTTCGAATGGTTTGCCCCCACCACCTTCGTCAATTTCACTTCCACCGCCTCCGTCGAGCTTGCCGCCCCAACCATCCTCTTCTGCCGCTCGTCAGAACTCGCCGCCATCTGCTGTAGGCAATAGTAGCGCTGGTCGTCCTTTATCACCCTCGGGTGATGTGGCCATGTCAGACAACTACGCCGTTGGTCCGAGCAGTTCGGGAGGCATCGACTTTTCGGATATCCACAGTGTGCCGCCGGAGTATAAGAAAGAAGGCACCGACTGGTTCGCGGTGTTCAACCCTCAGGCCGGGAGAGACGGAAAGAAGAAAGCGTTGGACGTGGCGCTTGTGCACACTTTGATCCATGAGAGTGTGGTTTGCTGCGTTCGGTTCTCGTCGGATGGGAAATACCTCGCTACGGGCTGCAATCGTACGGCCCAGATTTATGATACTAAAACGGGACAGAAAACTTGGTAAGTATTGTTCGTAAGGCGCCTGCCTTTGCTCATGCAGTTTCTTTTAGCGTTTTGATCGATGAAGAGGCAAGCAAGACCGGCGACCTATACATTCGTAGTGTTTGCTTCAGCCCCGATGGGAAATATCTCGCTACCGGAGCGGAGGACAAACAGATCCGGGTCAGTCAAATCGCAAAGTACGGAATCTATCCGCCTGATATTCTTCGTTAGATTTGGGATATTGCCAAGAAACAGATTCTAGTATCTTTCGACGGACACCAGCAAGAGATTTATTCACTCGATTTCTCGCGCGACGGCCGCTTGATTGTTTCTGGCTCAGGTGACAAGACTGCAAGGATCTGGAACATGAGCGATCCAAATCATCCTTGCAAGATTTGTAAGTTCCAAACCTAAGTTGGCTTTGTTTGTAACCTGTGTCTTGACCTAGCCCTTCAACAGTGTCCATCGACGAGCCTGATACGGTAGATGCTGGGGTCACTTCAGTCTGCATCTCCCCTGATGGCAATCTTGTCGCCGCTGGATCATTAGATACCATCGTACGCATCTGGGACGTGCACACTGGCCAGCTTGTCGAGCGCCTCAAAGGGCATCGAGATAGCGTGTACAGCGTAGCATTCACTCCTGATGGCTGTGGCCTCGTCAGTGGCTCCCTGGACAAGACTCTCAAATACTGGGACGTCCAGCCTTTGATCGGTCGCTCACGAAATGGCAGCGTTAGCAAGAACGGCGGCGGACCGAGCTCCGGACCAGGAAAGCCAGGCGGAGTCACTGACAAGACCAGCCAATGTCTGATGAACTTCACTGGCCACAAAGACTACGTACTCAGTGTCGCTGTGAGCCACGACGGCCAATGGGTGGTTAGCGGCTCGAAAGACCGAGGTGTGCAGTTCTGGGACGCCAAAACTGCCCAGGTGCAGTGCATGCTTCAGGGACACAAAAACTCAGGTGCGGTGCCTAGCTCCATTCTCGGCAGGATATACATGTTGACGTTTGTTTTGTCTGGGGATAGTCATCTCGATCGATCTTAGCCCCATGGGGGGCTTGCTAGCCACTGGGAGTGGGGACTGGCAAGCGCGGATATGTGCGTATAAATCCGCTCGACGGCTCTCGTGCCTTGATAAATTGCATGCTGATCAATATCTGCAGGGAGCTATACCACGCAATGATGATCGTGCGACGCTGTACTATCTAGTCTCGTGCTGGTGATGCATCGGTCTAGGGTGCTTATCATTGTTGCCCCCTCGCTATGTTGTCTGCCAACTACGCCTCTCTTCTGTGCTCAACATCTTGTTATTTCTTCGCCCATAAATGTCTACTCTTGATCGCGTCTAGCCTGTTCTTTTTATGTCGTACGTCGCGGATGGACAATGCTGTCATCTCGCTTTCACATTGGTAATTGTTCTCGTCTTGTATAATGATGTTGTCTTGTCATCCCCAAATAGTTTTCACCTCTAACGACGATGTATATACATAGAGAACATCGAGATACCCATCTCAGTATATCTATCGAATGGCTCTCTGCAAGACCAAAACGTCGAGATCGTGATGTCGTTATAGTCGAGACGGAGCGTTTCTAGGTGGTGCGTATTGCTCTTGGAGGAACGCAGTTATGGCTTGTGCTATTCAATCCGGTTCGTTTGAGGTGGACCTGATAAGAGAGACGAACAGCCACGTACCCAACTCTGTTGGCCGTTCTTGTGTAATCAGGTGGCCAGCTTCTGTAACCACGACGTGAGAAGAGTTTACCGGCCGTAACTGCACCATCTCATGTTTGAAAACTGTTTCACTGTCGGTGACACTTATGAGGATCGCAGATGGATTATCCGGTTGGGACGATGACTTACTGAGGTTCATTCTTGCCCGGCATCACGAACTTCAAAGGGATCCGCATGTCTAGTAGCGGGCATAGCTGCCACGCTTCGTATGTCCGAACGGCTTCTGCGAATACAATCGCTTCCTGGAGTCGCAACGTCGGTACCAGGGCTACAATACCATGCATGTCGAGTTGCTCACCAGCATGCCCGACATCTTCAGCTTCACACCACCGTTAGGGTCCTCGCAGAGGCCACATTCAACGTATCGATCGAGGGCCTCAGGGTTCCAAGCCTGCCAAAAGGGTGTGGCTTGAAACTGCTTCAACGCGTCGTCACTGTAAACCAACAGGACTCAGCGGTCGTGCTGCAATCCGAGATGACAACATGTGTACGTACCGAGATGGCCAGTGTGCCCGCCGCTTAATGGCATTCAGTGCCCTGGATATATGTGCCTGATAGGTGAAGACCGATACATCCGGGCGCAGAGGACGAAGGACAGGGTCCACTAGAATAAGGGAGGAGAAGAGGGCGGGGTAGTTCACGGCTGCTATGGTACTGACGTCAAGGTAAAGGGCGACCGATCAGTGTCATTTAATGGACTAAGGGTGAAGTGTATACATACGATGCGGCACCGCTGAAGGAGTGGCCTATCACGACCAGAGTTCGTTGCTGGAACCCGAAGGTTTTGCGAGATTCGCCAAGAGTCTCCTCGAGCCGTGGTAAATGTACTGGGAGTGAATCTGCCGGTGTATTCGGGGATGAAGGAAGATAATGGCTCAGGAACTGTGCAATGTCGCGTGCCTGGTCTCCCCAGTCGTCTAGACAATACTACGGAGTTAGCTGGAGACTCACGACAAGCGCAGCGGTAGTTCGAAGCACTAACACATTCCACCTAAATTGTCGCCATTGACTAGTGCTGCGTCTCCATGGTTCACGGCCTCGAAAGACCAGATCTCAGCGATATTGAGAGGAGACTCGGAAGCAGAGTTTGCTTCAATGAGATGTTTGAGTGTTGGCTCCCAGATCTACTTGGAGTACATTGTCAAATACAATAACACACGGAGAGTAACCCATACGCACCTCCTTCGGAAATCCGTTGGCATGCGAGAAGAACAAGGTCAATGGCAACCCAGTGCTGCTCGATCCATTCCGAGGTCCCCTTCTCGTGTAACGGTTAACGGAGTTCCACAATAATTTCGTGCTACCCTGGCCCTCTAAACCTCCTTGTATCGTGCCAGCGTGTTGCGCATACTTCCACTGCATGACCTCTTCCGTCGCCTTGTCGACGTTTGCCTTCCATGTCTCCCGGTCTGGTGACCATTGTGGTTGCTGCGCCTGAGAAACGAAAGGGGTAAATCGAGGATATGCAGCCGGCACCAGGTGCGTTGTGAGCTCGTAAAGAGAATCGATAGATGGATGTGGCCGACGTGGCCGAGAGGGAAGTGGTGGGAGTTGGTCTGGTAAAGGCGGCTTGGTGGTTGGTAGCAGCGGTAGCGACTGCACAGGCACAGGCACCGTGGGTTGGAAGCTGGTGATGGCGGGGTAAGTCGTCAACGGCGTCGACATTGTCTTGCACTTGGAACTAGAGGCCGTCGATAATACGTTCAAGATGTCTTGTATTGAGACTGGACCAGGGTAGAATGCTTGGGCGAGATATCAGCATGTTTGACCTCCTGAGCGTTGGGGAAACAGTCGCGTCCGGGACCGGTAATCTCACGCAGCCAGACTCAGGTCACAGGTTATGAGCAACGGAAATCAAGTGTTATGTAGTTAGGGTATGGGGTAGAGTAATGTACAGGCTGGAATAATTTACTACACAAAGTTCTAGTAGGCCAGTGACACAGACCTCAGCTTTCAGACCCTAGGCCTTAGGACTTGGTACGAGGTCTCACGGTGACCCACCCCACGAGCGCACCAACAACAGCTATCGACGCCCACGCCCTGGCTATACGCACAAGCGCTCCATCTTTCGAGCTAGCAGTTACTTCTCCACTAGACAGGGCCAGTAGACTTTCGTCATACGAGTGATCTGTAGACGCAGCGAGCTCGAAGTCCGCATCTGTCTGACTCTCTTGAGATATTGGCTGGTCGGAATCTTCATTGTCAGATGATGTGGTGTTCCAGATATCGATTAGCGGGGGTAGAACTTCTGCTTGAGCAACACCTCCGAAGAAGTCTGTGACAAGCGTCTGGTTCAGAGGCCGATGGAAGAGATCGGAGCGAACTCCAGGAGTGGAGTGGATCTTAACAGGGTCAAAGACGTCAAACTAGAGAGGAAGATCAGCTTGTATTCGAAGCAAACGTAAGAAAGCACCTACAAGGTCTTGCATAGTCTTTTGACTCGTCTTATCAATACCCTCCATGAACGATAGAATATGGTGAGTGAAGCTATCAATGACAGCCACTCCAATGTCGTTGTCGTTTTCGTACTAGCATTATTGCTCGTCAGCGTCGAAGTACATCAGGCAGAAGAACATCGACGTACCGAATAGGAATTCTGTCCAACTTCAGATGACCCTGTCGCTAGAATATTAGGGGAGTAGAATTTCGTGTACATGCCATTTGCTTGGCATGTGTCTATCATGAAGAGGATTTCATTGTATCTGCATAGTGAATCAAGTTACACGTGGCATACTTCAGTGAACTCGCAACCACTTACCGTCTCTTCTGCCACATTTGCTCAAAGGCATCTGCAATGTCGAATGCACTAATTTCTTCGTTATCTTGGAACTTCAAGAACTCGTTGCCACCATGACCCGTCATATAGACGAAGATGTTGGAGCGGTCGTCAGTCAAGAGACGTTTTGAACGAGGCACAGATGGATCGACACGGCCTGCAAGTTTGTAATCAGTATCATCTAAGTAAATTAGTAGCATGTCACGTACCAGTGAGCACGCGAATGAAGTTCTCGACAGTGACTTCGTAGCCCCGGTAGTCCACTTCAATGTTGTCTCCGTATAGATCGAGGTTTCGTGCAGCATTGGAGTATACGCATCCAGGGAATTTATTACGCGGGTTGCATGCAGTGTCATCCGCAAGCATGAGAATAATGTTCGAATCTGGTATGCCGAGTCGCTTTACTGTACGATACCTAGAACAATGGTGAGCCATGCTCGGATACGTGCTTACTCAGCTTACATTCCGAGGGCGTTCGACATATGCTATGGGCTACCTGTGAGTAAATCAACGTGTAGTTTGCTGACAATAGAGTACTTACACGATAGTTGAACCAATATCTAGAAGAGCAAACTAGAACTGCCCAGTTGTTGGTATGAGTGGAGGTCCCCGTGTGTCCGTTGAAGAATCCACGAACTGTCTCTTCTTGGACGACATTTTGAGACGCCACCAGTGTAGATATAGCAAGGATTATCCATGCTAATACCGAGCATGTTGTCCACGCGTCCGTGCGCATTATTCTCTGCACTCTTCGAGGTCGTTGTGGCTGGAACTGTGAAGGAGGAGGCGGGTCAATTCACAGGCACCTGCAGATCCATCAGATTAGATCGGGATCATCTATGAATCTACGGCGCTTCTCAATTCGGTGCCATATTATGTACTCAAGCCTCGCATGACTCTTCCTCCGTCTGTGCTTTCGCCTTCACCACCACGTACAAAACGAAATGGATTTAGATTCAAACTTGGATGGGTACTACAAGATGAGCGAGGTCGTTCCTGGTCTGTGGCTGGGCAGCCTAGAAAATGCTCAGGACACAGAAAGTCTGAAGCAGAAGAATATCCACAGCATCTTGACCGTGATGCGTGGAACTGTCAACATCAAAGAGGTGAGGCTACTCTTCTCGGTCAATCATGCATAATGTATTGATTTTTAACTCAAAGTAGACCTTTACCCGACTTCAAATTGACCTAGATGACACGGACGAAGAGGATATACTCAAACATTTCGTCACCTGCATTGCGTTTATTCAGGCCGAGCTCGATAAAGGAAGGGGCGTGTTAGTACACTGCTTTGCAGGCATTAGTACGTACGCTCTATTCTATGCAGTAGCGTCCCTAACGAGTACCATAGGTCGCAGCGCATCTATTGTGGCTGCGTACTTGATGTATAGCCGGGAGCTAACCCCAACGGACGCCCTGAATCTCATCAAGGAAAGCCGTTCTCAAATCTAGTCAGTATTCTATTCAAACTCAGTGATAACTAACATTAACAACAGAATGTAGTCCAAATCCTGGCTTCCTAAAGCAACTGGAGCTGTTTTACAAAGCGTCATTTAGCGTTTCGCAGCATGACAAGGGAATTCGTATGTATTACCTTGAGAAGCTGGTCAAAGATGTTAAGAGTAAGCAAGTTATACCATACGATCCATACGCTTACCGATCTACCATGTATAGGTGGAAAGGTTACGCTTGACGAAAACACAGTCATGTATTATCCTCCATCCGCAAGCGGTTCATCGCCGACAACAACAGAAACGAGCAAACGACGTATTAGATGTAAGAAATGCAGGTAGGCTTAGCGCATCCTTGTCAAAGAAATTGTCCCCGCTAACCCTTTCATCGTAAGGCAAGAACTGGCGACGCGTGAGCACATGGTGGATCATGGGCAGTTCAGTCCTCCCACCCCGGCAGTATCGTATTCACCTGTGATACCATCGCCCTCTTTCGCTAGCTCTCCCGAACCATCCAGTACCTCGACTACCTTCTCATCCGAACCATCGGTGCATCTAGACTCTGCCGACTTTCAGAATGCGGTTGATCTGGGCGAGTCAATATCAAAGAAGCTCTCGGAGTCTGAGAACGCAGCAGCACCCGTGGAAAACAATCCCGCCAATCCCCCAAGACTTGCACACGCTTCCCAACTCACTGCACAGTTATCATCAAATCCGAAGATCGCCGCGTTGCGGTCTGGCTTGAGTGTAATCCCAGCACCGTCTCCATCCCTTGCTAATACGGGCGGGTCCCTTATCCTCTCAAATCCGAAATGCTCGGGATACTTCGTTGAGCCGGTAAGGCTATGTTGTTTTGTTATCTGTACCGAAGTATGTTTAAATGCGATGATTGACAGCTCAAGTGGATGGACTCGATACTCGAACAGGGCCACATGTCGGGTAAGATCATATGTCCGAATAAGAAGTGCGGCGCAAAACTAGGCAATTACGATTGGGCGGGAGTATGTTGCAGTTGTAAGGAGTGGGTGGTACCGGTAAGTGCCCGTGTTAGATACCGATTATCATGGCAAATAATTGACACGTCGCTTTCATTTAGGGCTTCTGTATCCATCGTTCGAAAGTGGACGAGATGGCCTAACGCCTTCATAAATCACCGTGGGACATCGACACTAATTGTACATGAGCTGGTTGATTGTACACATAGGCATCCCGTTATTTTGCTTATTATTCCGCCCCGGTCAAGATACCATTGATCACTACCTCCTGGCAATCAACCGAGCGCGAGCCTACATAACAATAATCAGACACACCCGTGTCCTGCAGAGGATATTACGCACCTCTTGAGGCCAGCAGCGTCACCGTTGAAGATATCCTGGTCACCGGGGTTAGAGCCAGAGTCGGCATACTGCCAGAAAGTCTCATAGCTCCAGCCAGCCGGGAGAGTACCGACGCTGGATGAGTAGCGTGCGACCCAAAGAGGGTTCGTTGACGCGAAAGCGGCGCTGTTACCGGTGCATGTCGTCCACCAGTCGGTAGTGGTGTAAATCACTGCATGACGGAAATACGACGTAACTGTCAGCACACGGAACTGTCATGCTGTAATGTCAAAGAACGTGCCTGGGTACCTGATGGTCACGGCAGTCAGCAGGTGGTCAAATCATTAATATATCTTAGAACACTCACACTCCGAGCTTCGAGTGATATGTGTTGGAGAAGTCCTTGATCCAAGAGACCATAGACGCTGCGCTCAAACCGTAACATTCGGCGCCATCGTCGTTATCTTCCAAAAACAAATAGTGAGTGTCACCGCTGTCAAACCGTATGAAGCCGTGGCTTACATTCGATGTCGAGAGCGCCAGGCAGGGTCCGCCCGTCGCTGGTCCATCCACCACCGTGCGCAATGAAGTAGTTGGCTTGAGCGGCTCCGGACGACAGGTTAGGGCGAGCGAAGTGGTAGCCTCCGCGGTAGATGCCAACGTTGGTAGCACCTACGTAGTTCTGGTGGGCAAGGAATTAGCAAGCAGCGAAAGATGTCTCGATAAGGGATAATTATCACGCACATTGGAGAACTGGGGGTCCTGGTAGGCTGAGTTCGCCAGGTGAGTCTTATGTCAGAAATAAAATTCCTTGATGGTGGACTCACTAGTGCCTTCGGTCGCCTTGATGTAGACAAATTGCACACCGTTTGCCTTCACGGTGCTCCAGTTGATAGACCCTTGATAATGAGAGACTGGGTTCGGGATTAGTCCTCCGTATGTCCGAGCGCAATGGTATATTACTACTCACCATCAATACCTGGAATTGAACCACGTTTCTCGAGAGGCGCGGCCGAAACCAGGGAGGCGGCTGCCACGACGAAAGCAGAGAGCGTCTTCAAGTTCATGGTGAATGGATGGACTTGGGGAGTGCTAAGCAGTTGGTGGGGCCGCTGCTTTCTCTCTATCTGAGGCCAGTCAATTTATACCTTTTCGGAATCATCTCCAAGAGTGCGCCATATGACAACGGAATATTGGTAGACTGGCCCGCCATATGCACGTTTGTCAATCTATCAAGCTAGAAGGTCCAATTTCGCTATCGCCCGGCACGTACATCTTTAACAAAGCCTACAGCACATGGGCATGTCGTACTTGTACGGGTCCGAAGCATGCATGCTAACATATCCCACTTCCTGCATAGGCCCCGCGCAGAAAACGCACGTACGTTGTACGAAGGATCGCAGAATATTGAAGTACCACGCACCAGGTTAAACCGTAACTGACTGTTCCCATCAGCTACAGCGCAAACACCAAGAAGACATAATTTGCCTCTACGAGGATTATTCGCATCATCTCACCGTACAAGTTGACATGGACTGGTTTGCCTCTTCTGGGCTTATTGGGTACGCACGTATTGGTTGCGTTACCATAAACACTTTGGTAATTTGAAGGTGACGTATCTACGCCACACCGGAGTTTTTCGTTCATCGTAACAGGAGAAGAACATAGACCGAACTCGCACATACTAATGATACGCGATAGTGACGAGTTCAAGTGTCATAGATAAATTGCTGTGGGACTAACTGCTATAGATTTTAAGAACTGGTGGTTTCATGCGGTGCTACTCCTCTTGGCTTCGCATATTGTGGTCGCTCTGTCAAACAGCACAAGGTAAGTGACGCCTCTTGATAAAGTATGGTCAGATGCCATACCCCAGTTACAATTTACTGCCCTCTACGGCCTGCCGACCTAACTCCGGCCCATCCCAGAGACTCCAGATCAATCCCGAAGCCGCATCTGTCCCGTTTTGCGCTATCGTCTTGTATGCATCAACGACAGCTGTACCACCGTATACCCGGTTGATTTTCACCCAATCTTTCCCGTCCGTCATCAACTCTTTCCATGCCTGCGCCTGCATACCAGTGATTTGCTCTATGGTCAGTTGCTTCTGGCGAACCGCGAGCCATTCTGGCATAAAGAACTGTTCGAGCTTGAGATCGTTGGTAGGCTCGACCTTACTTGGGTCGATGAGTGAGGTATTGGTGGAGAAGTGCGTAGTCGCAGCAGCCGGAGCTGAGGGCGAGAGGTTTGTCAGACCGAGCTGTACGCCAGCTAGCATATTCTTCAGAGGCGCGAAGTGCTTTCGAATGCGGTCGTTGAGTTCATCGTTTCCTGCTACGTCGACGTAGGTCCACTTATGACCTTTACCCTGCAGGGTGGCGGCGGACTCGAGAGATTCATAGTCCAAAACCTCATCGTATAAGTCGAGGCCGGTGGTAAACGTCACGTTCCGTTTGGAAGTGAGACCGATGACCTTGACGTCGCTACCGCTGCTACGCCGTTTCCTGATGAGGTAGGCAAGGCAGAAGGCAGTCTTGGATGAGGCAGACGAAATAAGGACCGCCGTTGCGCCACGGTATGCCGACGAATGGAACCAATCTTCGCACCAGTACGCCGTCCAGAACAGCGGACGGTACAACATTGTTAGATCCTCGCTCAACGGAGACGGGTCATACTGCGGATCCGTCGCGCAGCGTCGAATAGTGTTGTAAGGCCTTCGATCTGTCACCAATGTTATTAAACAGTTGCTATGTAAATCATGGCTCTGAATGATATATTCACCTGCAGGCAGATGTGGACGTGGAACGTAGAAGTTGTACTTGTTGACATCCGTCACTGGTACCAGAAGGTATCGGGTTGGTGCGAAGTACCCATAGACCCTCTCACCGACAGAGAGTTGGGCGTGTGTGCTCTCCACTATGGTTCCGAATCCCCAGACAGGAATAAGGCCGTGTGTGCTCGGTGACACATCACCAACCACAGGGGGTGAGTTGAATTCGAAGTACCTGTCCGTTGATGAATCATGAAGTTATTGTTTGACCTCATTGCATAGATATCTTTTGACGTTACCGAAAATGAGGTGCCTCTCCCAATGCCTGGTATGTGACATTGTTAGCAGAGAACCCAAATCTATCTACCTCAATGAGGACTTGGTCGTCTTGCAACTGAGGTTTTGGCGAAGACACAAGGACTGGTTCGTGCGGATTTAATCCTGAACTGGGTCTTGCAACGCAAAGAGTAAGGTTCTGCATTGTAGTTCTGAAAGTGCTGTTAGAAGGTTTATGACGTATACCTGGCTGTCGTTGGAAGAAAACTGGCAATCCTGCTTTAGCGTTGAGATTGACCTCTTTTAAAAACAACTTCAGGTTTCTTGGACCGCAACCTTTACGGCTTCGTCGGAGTCGGTACTGAAATGACCGGCGGGTTTCAGCTGCTCATCACTGTTGCGACAGTGGCACGAGTAGAGGATGCGTGTACGAAGATACTACCAGGCACCACAATGGTGTCCGGAAGTAGGGCCTCCGGTGTTAATAAACGAGGCGTTTCTGAGCCACGATGTCAATGACTGACAACAAGCTGACTAAGACACTAACTAGATACATCACCTGCGTCTCGCTGCAGTGCAGAAGTATGTACGACGTAACGATGCCGGCCCTAGAACTCACAATCAAGATATCTAGTAGTCAGGACGGTAGTAAGGATACATGTAAATACAGTAAGATCCACACATAGCAAATCCGGTGCTATGTACCAAGGCAAGATTCAGTGACTTATGTCTGGCTATAAGCAATACAGAAATAACACAAGATGTACGTAGTATACAATGACGTTCGAAAACAAACAGACTGGCCCGGGTGTTCAACTTCAATCTTGCATATCCGAAGGCGCTGACGGTTCGGGGGATGTAGAGGTGTTTCTACGAGCGTTCGAGACAATGCAGTAGGGATGTATTCTTGCTCCCTTTGCGATACGCATGCGTGACTGGCGAAGGTGTTCGACTGCAGGCCCGACAAGGAGAAGAGCTTGATTGCGTCTCGATTTCGGTCTCGGAGAAGTTGTGGAGGCTTTCGCTCGCGATAGATTCGAAATGCCCGGGACATAGGGTTGAGCAGGTGGTACGACCACAAATGCGTTCGCCTTGTCGAACGATGTCAAGACCAGACTGAACCCGTTCGCCATGACTCGAGCGGGCGGAGGAGTGGGTGTTTCACGGTCGAGTATCGGAGACGAAGTGCGCTGATACTCTGCAGTAGACGTAAAAGTCGTACATGAGGAGCTTGTAGAGGAGACAGAGCTCTGACGGTTTCGGTGCCAGTGGCTAATATCCCCAGACATGTTACGCTAAAATATCAGGCAACATTCAATGACGTGACATGACATGAAGGAGAAATTATGGACTGACCTCGTCTTCGTCACAATCGCCCGTAAAACGGTCATTGATCTCTCTGATGGAGGAGAGACCCAACGAATGGAAAGGGGGTAGCATTGGGCTGATAGTGGAAGTAGCGTAGGTGCACGTGCTGTCTGAAGGCATTCGATGTTTGCTTCAAGTTGCGAGATGAGTGCAGAAGACGATAGACGAAACGTATAGGAAATATGAGGTTATCCGCGATAATAGAGGCCCTGCCTGAGATGATATACAAGAAGTGCCGCTGAGGACCAGAAGTTAGGTGGATGACTGCAGGGACGGTTGACCACCTCAACTGAGAGACATGGGATTTATATGAATCGGAGCACGATGAAGACAATGTGCGAGTTGCCTAGACAGTCAACAGAGGCAATGAAAACACTATGGAAATCTGGTTCGGTCTGTCGCGTTGGCTGCAAATCCTTTGTTCTGCCCGACAGTGGAGACCGTGGACAATGGCAAGGTCGCGGGTTGTTTGCACGTGTTGCATACCGCTCTTGTTGGACTGCTGTCCAGTTGTTTCCACTATCCCCGAATATTCTTGTTTCCTGAGCAATCGATGCGAACAACTTGTGAAGCTTGGCGACAGAACATATTGTGAGAGTCAGTGTCTGCTACGGTAGTCATGCCAAACGGATCCAAAGCCATCCAAGGCGCTGACCTGCACAGCGGACTCCTTATTTGCTCTTGTTTATATTCCGCATTTGATGAAGTTTGCGTGCCAATTAGCGCCCTGTATTGCTCTAACCCACTGTCCTTCCGTCGTAAGCATGAGCGAGGTACCTCCAAAAATTCAGATTGTATGTATAGACATATATTTGGATGTACCTGAAGCTAATATACCGCGTACAGCTCAAGGGTGCTGAGGCAGACTTGTCTGCAGCCACCTATCAAATATACGACGAATCGCATACTATCGGAAACGCCTTGCGATGGATGCTCATGAAAAAGTAGGAGCCTTCCTCGGTAACTGTGCATGCTGACATACCTTGAAACTGCCTTACAGCCCAAAGGTTTCTTTCTGTGGATACAGGTACGGTCACCATGTTTCATCTCAGTTTCTATCGCGCTTCTCTTGAGAGTATGGTATGCTGTGTTTTAGCTGATACACTGACACATACGTCTAGTGTTCCACATCCATCAGAAAACCACATCCACCTACGAGTCCAGATGTACGGTCAGTATATCCAGTTATGTGCCTCACAGTACTATTACTCATGCCAGAAACTTTCAGACCACCTCTCTTCGTTAGAGGCCCTGTTAGAAGCCCTCAATAATTTGGACAACTTATGTGATACCGTCGAGGAGTCTTACAATACCAGTCTAACAGAAGGCTCCTTCGAACGTTGGGATGAGAAAAGCTGAGACTCTCAGCCTGCTAGTGTTTATTTATTGTAGTATCACGACACTTCTTATCTTCCGTTATCCGCATCCATTATCACGACTTGCTATAAAAATAGCCGTAAATGTCTTCGTGCAGCTCACTACTACGATAGCCTTTGTGATTCTGTCAGTCAAACCAGCGGCCAACTTGAAGCCATGGCTGGACCGTGGGAATCTACACTGCAACGCCACAACGCCCTTACATTGACGCCCATTTAGTTACTGTGCTCAATGCTCATCTCAGTGCATAACCTCCACCACTGAAGACTGTAATTTCGTCACCTCGCTAACCCTCAATATGTCGGCTAATGAAGAGGAAGCCAACCCGTATGAGCTCATTGGGGTAGGCTTGGAGGCCACAGAGGCCGAGATCAAGACCGCCTATCGCCAACGTTCACTCAAGGTCCATCCTGACAGGGTATGTTACTTCATTTGCTTGTATTACCGAGAATCTCAAGAATTTATCTCTTACGAAGATATCTATAGAACCCAAATAATCCGGATGCGGGTATGTTTCTCATGATCTTCAAGTTATATTTGATACTGACGACGGTTGCAGCAAGGAAGTTCCATGAGCTTAATCAAGCCTATGAGCTGCTGCTCGACCCCTTGCGTCGAATGGCGTTAGATGCCAAACAACGTCTGAAAGATGCTCGCAAGGCGCGATACGCGAAGTACGACGCGAAACGAAAGAATCTAGTTGATGAATTGGAGGAGCGGGAACAAGCGTTCAAGAAAGCGCGGGTAGAGAAGGAAGAGAAGCAGAAACAGGTTTGGCGAGACAACGAGCAGATTATGGAGGAAGGACGAAGATTAAGGGAGGAGCGAGAGAAAGAGCTTCAGAGGCGGGAAGAAGAGGCAAGACGTAGGGCTCGTGAAGATGCCATGGAAGTAGAGCCCCCAGCTCTAGGTAGGTTTAATCGCCGTGCTTATTGGTGCGGCAACTAACTATATTCATAGGGACATTGGACACCACCGTAAAGCTAAAGTGGACACTATCTACCCGACCAACTCTGACGAAAGCTGAAGATCTTGGCCAGCTTCTGGCACCGTTCGGCTCGGTCGAAAGCTCGGATATCGTTATTTCGTTGAAGCCAGCTCCCCCGAAGAAACCCAAGCGAGGTACTGCGCTCGTCCCCTTCAAACAGATTGGAGATGCCTTTGCTGCAGTCTGTTCTTCAGGCAGTTCAGCACGTGGTTTGCAGGACGTCGAGGTCTCGTGGGCTGAAGGCAAAGAACCCGAACTCATTGGTTGGCTCAAAAAGATGGGGAAGCTCGGCGGTGAAACAAAGAGCAAACCCGGTCCATCAATCAATGAACCTGGCCCAACACCTTCCAACCCTCCTCCGCACTCGGCGACTCCTACAGCTTCCTCGACATCTTCGCCGTTCTCATCTTTCCCGTCAACTTTTGTAAGTGATTGGTACTATGAATCAATTACGAGGACTTACTTTTGGTTACAGCCGGATCTTGGTAGTAACACTCCAGGTCACCCTCCCGTTGATACCAACGTCAAGGGAGTGGATTATGAATCATTAACTCTGATGCGTCTTCGACAAGCAGAGCGTGACCGACTGGAGAGAGAGATACGGGAACAAGAAGCTATGGAAGGGTGATCCAGGATGAGATGCACGTCATTTCCACTATTTTTGTATGCTTCCGGTGTCATAATCTATCTTTCTACTTTCTAACGTGCGTTTGCATCGTCAATGCATCACAGTGATGTCAATCATATCGTCTTTTCTTCAACAGGATATAAGTTGCATATCGTGTGAAGATCAGGTATGCATTCATGCCGCGGTTTACAGTGTACAGGCATTTTATTGAATATTTCCGCTCACATAGAGCATTGCCATAACTCGCTCATCCAGGGAATGGGAAGCTAGCAGGACTCCTATAACCATTCTTCCCAACTGCCCTTACTCCCAATACAGCGTTGTCCTTCGAAACATCGACCGTCGCCTTCGTGACTAAACCGACAGGAATGACATTCGTCCAAAACGGCTCTTCAGTAGGCCGCCAGACAATCTCGTACCCAGCAACAGCAGGCGAACTGTCCAATTCCCACGTCAACGTGCTGTTGTTGGTCAGGACAGATGCATCAATCTTGACGTTCGTGGGCGTGCCTGGGGCTTGTGCCAACGACCAGATGGCGGCGCCGTTCACTTTGGCAACGCGCGTGATAAAGTTGAAGTCGACAAACTCGATGAGATCACCGAACTGTTTTCCTGTGGAGTCGACGCGGACGTCTTGATGTTGGTGGGCGAAGTCTTCATGTGGCTCTGTGAAGCGAGCAGCAGGGAACCCTTGTTCGAGGAAAGGTTCGTGATCGCCTCCTCGGAGGAAACGATCAGCTCGATATACCACGCGCACTGGCAAAATACCTATGGTCAGTACCTAGAGAACTATCTGCGAAGCGCCATTTTAACTCACCGCTCATCCCTGTAGCCGCATTCGTTGCGACTTCATGCGCATGCCGAGCGAGCTGACGAGCTGGCGAATCATTCTCTCCTCCGATGGACACCCTCTTCGAAATCTGTGTCGCGTTTTCTGTGGACGGTATCCCCTGAGCGAACAAGCGAATGCTGTTAGGGTCAACTAACGCTTCATCGCCCTTTGGACTGCCGACGATATCATTCGTGAACATCCCCTGCACGTCCTTCCCCGCGCTCTTCATCTGTTGTGCAAAGAAAGTCGACCCGAACAACCCCTGCTCCTCCCCAGCGACAGCTCCGAGCATGATCGTCGCCCGTGGCGGCGGGCGCGTTGCCATAATACGAGCGAGCTCCATGACGACTGCCACGCCACTCGCATCGTCGTCTGCACCGGGGGCGTCGTCGGTGAAGTTGTCGATACTCGTCACCCTGGAGTCGTAGTGCCCGGTGATGATGTACACACGGTTGGGCTCGTCGGAGCCCTGGATGGTGGTGACGACGTTGCTGATGTTGACCGTGAATAGGATGCTACCTGTTGGCTGCTGTATGTAGCTGGGTACGTCGACGGTGACGGTGGTACCCCTGCGTGCCTCAGCGGCGAACCCGCGCATCTGGGCTGCTATCCAGTCGCGAGCAGCACCGATGCCTCGTACGGGATCGGTCTGACTTGACAATGTGTGGCGGGTGCCGAAGGAGACAAGCTTGGTGATGATCGCTTGGACACGCTTGGGGTCGATCTGGGAGATGATGTCTTCTAAGTCTCGCTGTACGGGTTGCGGTTGGAGAGCACTGCCTGGACCAGGTGGCCATATCGCATCTATGGCGCATTGGGATGCGTCTGCTCTAGTTATCAGCTCATCAACCGGAACGGATGTCACGGCTGCACGAGTGGCGGAGGTGAAGAGCGCAAAGGCTCCTAGAAAGAGCCGAACTGTAAGCATGGCGGGTCAGTGGTGACTTACTATCCCTCCTAATGTTGCTGCGGGCTCCTTGACCTTTATATCTCGTACACGGGCAATTTCTAGAACAGGACTTTGAGTGGGTCTCACATCGATTGAGAGCATATCTCACTGCCGTCGCTGAAAAAACGCAAGAGCACGGGTACATATCGCAGGCTTCTCTGGTGCTGTGGATTGTGTTTCTTGGATTGGCGATAACGTTGAGCATATGGTTCTCGAAGCTGATAGGTTCCGTTCTGGCTCAAGTTGTATGATCTTTCCCTCGCGTTGTGTTTGCACGGGGCTTCTATGCGCTATGAGGGACATCCTTCCGTACATTCTCACCATGGGCAGATTCAATCCTATTATAGATCGCCCATCTGACCATCTTCTATGGCGGGTCTGGCTCTGGTACGTGTGCTTGGGCCATATTGCGTGGGAGGTGGATCATAGTTTTCCAAATGGGGCAGGTGACTTGGAAGGGCTGTCTCGGGGCTGTTTCTCAGGCTCTCACCATTCATCACCTTTATCATGGACTCCGACTTTGAACTCCTTCCGATCGGTGACTCGAGAACACTGTTTTTGCATAAAGATGATACTGGGCTCGAATACCACCGTGCCGTGCAGGTTACTATACTTGCGGATGATACTCAGTGCGTCTGGTGTTTCTTTCACGCTCTCTTTGTTACTCAAAATTCATCCCCAGAAGGCGAAATATACGGACTACGATTACTTACACACTCGTACAAGAGGAAATCTCGGTAATTTGACTGCATTAGTAGCGCATATAACCACCGTCATCATGGGCTCACTCGCAGGAGCTCGTCACCAAGCTCGTCACTCTCCACCTACAACAACCTTTGCCAGAATTCTTTGTCGTCACAACCAAAATCTGGTCCCTTCATGCATGTATGTATGCTATTATTCTCATCCGTGCTTACTGTATTACTGAGATCGCTGTATATAGCCAGAAAGCCATGGTTCTTTGGACAGCGATACTTCAGGGCGCGGTGGGGCAACGAGGAGATAGTGCCTTTCGATGAGAAGTGGAAGTTCGTATTCAACGCGCAGGACCTCCCTGGCAAGGCGTTGCTCGATGGCTAGGCCTACTATGTGCCCTCCGACTTGGATAGCTGAGTCCTTCCGTGACTTACGTTCTAATTTTGAGCTGTTGAAACCTTGCGATGGTGCCTGTTGCTGAGCGCAGCGGAGCCGCTCTCCCCGCTCCCCAGACGGTTTTACCGAGAGAAATGCATAGAACGGCCATCACAGGGAGCAGATGAGAGTCCCCGGGCCGCATCCTCGCATTTCTTCGCTGTGGACTGTCCTTGCTAACAATGACTTACCTCCACTTATAGCCGGTTTGCGGAGATACTTCTTCTAGCAAACGTTTGCCATAGCGACTGATACACATGAATAATTGCAAGAATACTCAGTCTATCACTACTGCCATTGGTGATTGGATGCTGAAAACAAAGGACGAAGGCGACGTCCAAGTCGAGCCTTCGTGGCGCCACTGCACCTGTAATGGGCGCCCGATCTGCGGTCCGTCCGCACATTTCAACACGGGCCGATTGCCGTGCAGTGGTCTCCGGACCTTGAGCTTGCTTCGGACGTCATTTACTTAAATACCCTCGTAGCGACCCATGCAGCTCATCAACTCGTCTCTTTTTCTTCTCTGGTCTCTTTTGAACTCTGTGCCCTCAGATCAACGAAAATGGCGGTCACAATCACTGGATTCGAAACACACGGTGCGGTTATTGCGCTGTATTCCCCTCACATCGCTCTGACCATCCTTGATCTCTTAAGATGTCAGATTCCCCACGTCCTTGACGGGCGATGGCACAGATGCGATGAACACAGACTGTGACTACTCATCGGCATACGTCACACTCTTCACCTCGTCAGACCTGGTCGGCCATGGCATGACCTTTACCATTGGTCGTGGTAATGACATCGTGTGCTCTGCGATTAAAGAGGTCGCTGGGCGTTTGAAGGGCAAGGAGATCGAATCGCTTTTTGCTAACATGGGGCAAACATGGGACTACCTCTGCGCTGACCCGCAACTGCGATGGTACGCAGCCAGATGTACTGAAGCCAATTGTCGTACTAACCTGTCCTCAGGATCGGGCCCGAGAAGGGTGTAATTCACATCGCCCTCGGAGCTGTTAACAACGCACTATGGGATATGTACGCCCGTTCTCGCAACAAGCCTCTTTGGAAGTTGGTCGTTGATTTCACACCTGTACGTACCTTGCTCGATCGTACAAGATGGATTGCTCAAGCTACTCCTAATATCTAGGAGGAGCTCGTCAATGCTACCGCCTTCCGTTACATCTCCGACGCGATCACCAAAGAAGAGGCCCTCGCCCTCCTCAAAGAAAAAGCCGCCTCCAAAGCCGAACGCGAAGCCCACGTCCGCCAAGTCGGCTACCCCGCCTACGTCACCTCCGCCGGCTGGCTCGGATACAGCGACGAGAAAGTCGCCCGGCTCACCAAAGAAGCCGTCGCCGCCGGCTTCAACCACTTCAAGATGAAAGTCGGCGCGAACCAGGAGTCGGATTTGAAGCGAGGCAAGATCATCCGCTCTATCATCGACGACCCGCAGTGGCTGCCCGCTGGACGCAAGCCGCGAGACCCTAACGGGCCTGATTTGGTCGGGAAGAACGCTGGGCCTACTGGGAGTGTGTTGATGATCGATGCGAACCAGGTGTGGGATGTCCCTCAGGCGATCGAGTACGTCAAGGGGTTGGAGGAGATCAAGCCTTGGTTCATCGAGGAGCCTACGGCGCCGGATGATATTCTCGGACACGCTGCGATCCGCAAGGCTCTGAAGCCGTACGGTATTGGCGTCGCCACTGGCGAGCACGCGCATAACCGTATGGTGTTCAAGCAACTGCTTCAGGCTGAGGCTATCGACGTCTGCCAGATCGACTCGTGTCGTCTCGCTGGTGTCAGTGAAGTGCTGAGCGTTCTCTTGATGGCTGCTAAGTATGTACCTCCCCACACTTCACTTGATCTCTGGATTGACTATGAACTGCAGGTTCGGTGTTCCTGTATGTCCTCACGCAGGAGGTGTTGGTCTTTGCGAATACGTCATTCATCTCAGGTACGCTGATCGAGGTTCTATAACTTGCTGTCAGTAACGACTCATGCACACATATATAGCTTGATCGACTACATCGCCGTCTCCGGCTCGATGGAACGCAACGTGCTCGAGTTCGTCGACCACCTGCACGAGCACTTCCTCAACCCATGCAGCATCAACGAAAACGGACGATACAACGTCCCCAGCAACCCCAGTGAAGGCTACAGGTAAGCCCCATCGATAGTATCAGAAGCGTTTTATGGGTGACTGACGGTTACTTTTGCTGCTTTTTCAGTATCGAGATGCATAAGACGAGTATAGAACGATTCGAGTGGCCTCATGGGTCGTATTGGGTGAACGAGCACGCCGCTGCGAAGGCGAAAGGTGTGGTAGAACACTGAGAATCGAATGTAAATCACTTCTGTAATACTATGTATATACTTCGGATGGACAGCAGCATTGAGACCTCTCGTCACCCGCCAAGCGAGCACTTCACGACAGGTTCAACGTTGAGATCTGTGAGACACTGCACAGTATTGCAGCTGGCGAAAGCTGACATAATAAATTACAGTATAATACACTTCCGATACTTTCACATTCCAAAATCCAAACCCAAAAGTCCATTCCATTCCACGCTCCTAATCCTCCACCCCATGCTCACCCAACACCCTCCTCAAATTCTCATCCTCCCTCTCCTTCGCCCTATTCCTATCTATCTTCAACCTCTCCAACCCAGCCTGAATACTCCTAATATGCACCTCCGGCGGTATACTCTCCCCCAACAACTCCGGACTCGCCACCCTCTCACGCAAATCCTCCATATCCTCGCTCATGCCGTCCAACGCGTGCAGAGTGGCTAAGACGTAGATCTGCGCGTCCTTCCTCCAGTTACCCACGTGGCCTAGGAGCCGTAAGTCGCCTTTGACGGCTTTGAGCCTTTTGGGGTCCCCGACGAGGGCTGCGCGAAGCGCAGTCCATATCTCCGACATCATCTCCTCACGTTCCTTCGAGAGGATGATGTTGTCTCGTGTGAGCAGTTCGTGGATGGTGGTGAGCGACTGGTCGAGGTTGTTGAGGTAGATGGCAGCTGCTTCCGCTTCGATACGAACACGAGATAACTGTGTTTCGAGCATGGACATGGCTTCGCCGAAGGTGTTCGCAATAATGGTCTGCGTGGAAACACTTTTACTGATAGGCCACAGAATGAGGCTGCTTATCGACCCCAAGGAAGACTTGGCTGCTTGGGCACCCTCTATTGTCCGCAGGGCGTGTTCATTTACAGCAGTGACACTGGCAAGAGTCATATGAATCGACAGCACATTCGTCGAGAACTAGTTGGCTTACCCGTCTATCGCGCCGCTGACCCTCGAGTTCAGCTTTTGGAGAGCTCGTCCGGTCTTCCTAGAGTCTTCAATGAAGTGCTGTAAGTGCTCCGCCAGCGTGTCCTTTGACTGCAGATTGCTGGCTTTGACGAGAGTGACCAAGTCGCTCGTGGCCATCTCCGTCCTTTTGATATCCAACGACAGTCCGACGTTGGCGACGGATTCGTCCAATAACTTCTCGAGCGTCGAGCTTTCGACTTCGACTAATTTAGGATAGTCGGCCCATTGCGGCACATTCGGAGAGGGCGGCGCTGTGTAGCACAACGCGCTGCTTGAGATGATGGGGATCCAGCATATTGGCGCAAAGGCCGTTCGGAAAGCTGAAGAGACTTGCGTGACGAGGATTGCCAAGATGTAGGCGAACAGCAGAACACCAAGGGGTCTGCGAAGTAGACGCAGCGCGACATTGGTCACGTCATAGACATAGTCCCAGGTGAACGCTACACCATCCTGGATACCCTGGTGCACTTTAGCGCGGTCGATATTGACAAGAGGGGGCGTGTCCTCGCTGATATTTCCCTTGGTTTTGGGGGTAAACTTGCGTATAGACGGACTGGGTTTAGCAAGGAAGATCTTCTTGCCGCCTGACTTGCGTTTACGCACCGACTTCTGAGCAAATGCTGGTGCAGGAGACTCCTGTTTTGGCTTTGCGAGGTTGTACTCTGGCTCGTCCTCCCAGAGTGCCTCCTCCACCTGAGGGGTATCAGGAAGAGGGGCACGCTGGAGGTCGGTGAGCACGTCGACGCTTTCGAAGCTGGCGTCGTCGTCGATGACACCGTTCGGGATGGGAGTGCGCATGGCTAGGAGACGGCGGGGATTGTGGCCAGAAAATGCGAGAAATGGCTGTTTATATACGGGCGCAGAATAAAGGCGGTTGTTGTGGAGAGACTCATGGTTGACGCACTTTGACGCATTGTGGAGTTCATCCAACCAGTGATTGACTTCTCTCGGCAACTGCCATCTCATACCGTCAGTAGCCGCCCGGTGTATTGTCTCTGTACTGTCAAGTAAGTGTCCTTACCGAGTACTTATCCTCGTTTGAATGACATACCTTCTTACATCTCAACCTACAGTTGCGTTCAATATACCCAAGTAACACAATGTCGAGCTCAATGAAGGCCTATCTGGCCGCAAAGTACATGTCAGGTCCCAAGGCCGACGCCATTCTCGCAAAGACCAGCACGTCAGGCAAGAAGAAGAAACGCAAGGCACCGGGCTCGACACCCGCAGGCTCAGCCATGATCAAAGACGAAGACCTCGCGGGATGGGAAGCTGTCACACAAGAAGTAGAGGAGGACGAGGTAGCCGACGCGGTGGTGGCAGCGGATCGTGGTTTCAAGAAGAGACAGAAACGAGACGAGGAATCTGGATGGGCCACCGTACGCGAGCCTACCCCTCCACCGCCGGAGGACGAGCAGCCACAGGTAGTTGAAGAGGAAGCGACGCCATTCAAAGGCGGTCTCCTAACCTCCGCACAACTAAAGAAGACGTTACCGAAGAAGACGCACAAGGTTGAGTTGACGCAGGAGGAGATAGAGGCCGCGCAGGAGACCATATATCGAGATGCATCAGGAAGGAAGGTGGACATGGCGGCCGAGCGCGCAGAGGCTGCGAGACGGAAACGAGAGAGGGAGGAGAAAGAGGCTGCGAAGATGGAATGGGGCAAGGGGTTGGTACAGAGGGACGAGGCGGAGAAGCGGAGAAAGGAGCAGGAGGCTATGCGTGCTGCACCGTTTGCACGTACGAAGGATGACGCGGCTCTGAACAATGAGTTGAAGGCGGAGGAGAGGTGGAATGACCCGGCTGCTGCTTTCTTGACTGTACGTCACGAGTATCTACGTCCGCCATTCGTTCTCTTTCTAATACACTTTTTGTATACAGAAAAAGCGAACAAAGGGTCCTAGGAAGCCCGAGTATTCTGGTCCACCACCACCACCCAACAGATTCGGTATCAAGCCTGGATACAGATGGGACGGTGTTGGTAAGTACATCTGCTCTGATCGTGCGAATCTTCCACTGACAATGAGCACAGACCGCGGGAATGGCTTCGAGAAGAAGTTCTTCCAGAAACAGAACGAACGAAGAAGACGGGGAGCTGAGAGTCACGATTGGAGTGTGGAGGATATGTAACGTTAACAATGCTGCATGGATGTGTATGTACTTTAATATTATTCAAGATATTCCGGGATATGTGGTTACAGTTATCTTACATTGTAGATTGTTTCTACCTTGTTTATACTAGACGGTCAAGAAAGTACCTTTAGAGACACCGCCGAAACCCGGCCTCATACATGGGGACCCAAGGGTCGACTTCGTCGGTACGGGCCACTGAGGCATCACGGTAGCGCGGGTGGTTGCTGGGCTGATGCAAGAAGTTATATTTGGTATATCTTATTTCGAGGCTTTGACTTTGACTCGCATTAGTTCGTGTATTATAGTAGTATGTTGGAGGACCTGGCCTGTATCGCATGAATCTTCAAAACCAGCCATAGTTCAAAAGAGGTTCTTACCTTGAATTATGAACAGCTTACTCGCTATCGGCATCCTCCTCACTGGTCGCCGGAGACACAGGCCTATTCACATAAAATATGACATTCTCGTTTTCACGAGGTGGGGGAACGGCCAGGCCGATTTGTCTAACGTAGCTCATGGTGGGGATGAAAATTCTGGAAGGGAACGGTAAACCGCCCTCCTCCCATTCTGAGTCCAAATCTCCTAGCGGTGAGGAGGGAGGGCTGCCGTGCGCTGGAGGGTGCTGAGTGATATCTGAGTCCTCTGATGAGCTGTCATCAGAGCTTGAGTCGGAATATTCAGAATTGAAGCTGACGGTGACGGGAATGCGAAGTTTCAAAGGAGTGGGCGAGGGCGATATCGGAGAGTACGAAGGGCTGGGATTGAGAGTTACTGGCAGGTGGGTCGCTGATGAGACAGAGACAGGGGTGGGTGGCGCAGACCGGAAGAGAGAATCGTCGGAAGGGGTGTCAGAGGCCGCATTGTCAAAGAACATGCCATTATCCAGGGTGTACTCAGGCTCATCATCCACATGCATAGCATCATCCGCATCCGTGAAGCTCAGAAATTCCGATTCTGAGAAGCCTTGTCCATCATCAGAATGGACCTGTGAGAGGTGAGTTCAGTCGTCAACGAGCCTTGAACGGTGGACCTTGGAACTGACGGGCTCACTGTACGTCGCACGGGGAGATAGGGCCATGGGTATGTCGTCGTTCCCGCTCGTGGGGAGCATGAAGTCGTGGTTGACGGCTTGAGCCTGTTTTAGTCTCTCGTTCTCCGCCGTGAGCTCAGCTATTTTAGCCAGCAGCTCTTGTTCCCGGCGATCTTTGGTTTCCTGCTCTCGTTCCATTCGACTCATGCGTTCTTGAAGAGAGAAGTTGATGTCCTGTAGGCTGGACATCTTGCTCTTCAGCTCCTCAACTTCACGTCCTTCGGTCTGGGTCTCTGTGTGCACAAGTACGGGCTTAGGAGAGAGTAAATATTGCGACGAGTATGGGTGCAGAGTAGTACTGACCTTGTTGCTATCGCGTGCAAGTAAAAGGCTGTTGACGAGCTGCATGAGCTCGTCTGTGCCTTTCTTAATCGCAGGCGACTGCAATTTTGGCACAATCTGTGTAAAGTCCGTTATGATCACGGTTCTAGAGTAAACACTTGTGGTTCAGGCATCGATGTGGAAAGACATACCGGAACTGGGGTTTGTCTCTGGGAGGAGCTCATATCGAATAGAAGACTAAAGAGTGGTATAATACTGTACGAGAAGGAGAGGAAGTACGATGCTAGTAGATATCGGTAGTCAGTAAGTAAAGGCAAGCCATGGCCAGAAATAAACTTGCTAAAACGAGTTCACCGTCACACGCACTTTGTTTATAGGAGCCAAACAAAGCCTCCGGAGCGGCCGATCACATCTCCAGACTCTCGAGAGCTTGAGTTCGAACCCGACAACAGCCAAATTCTTGCTTTCCTCCTGCTCACATGTATGCCCATGGCACATCTGCGCATCACATCCCTCAGCCCCCTCACAGTGCAGGTACTGCGTACAAAGGCAAGTGTACTCCAGTAATGGCCTCTTGTGGACGCGATGACTGAATCGGTATGCTGTACACAGGCCTGCGCGCAGCTATCGACCCGCACCAAATTCCTTCTCCGATTGAGGTCGTAGAGGCAGATAGAGAGACATGGGAAGGCAAGACGTACTTGACTTTGCCTGGGAGTCACGCCCCGCTTTCTACTACCGATTATGTCGCATATGATCAAGGTACGTCAAGGCCATTCGCTTCTCGTCACGGAAGATGAACCCAATTCGATCCAGGGAACTCGACGCCGAAGTTCATTCGAGTCTCGACGTGGAATATACCAAGTACCTCAAGGCTAGCCTCGGAATGTGACATACCCATAGCGGCTGTGATACAGCCCTTCGCGGACCAGGATCCTCGTGAAGAGCCTGTGCCTCTGGTTGACACAGGTCCTATTGGTCCTGCAAGGTGTAACAAGTGCAGGGGATACATCAACCCGTGGTGTGCGTGGATTGCAGGGGGAGCACGGTGGAAGTGTAATCTGTGTCAACACGAAAACGAAGGTACGTCGTAGATTCTCGTTCCGCGAGATTGCGCTCAGAATATTGCGTTTTAGTGGCCTCGGAGTACTTCTGCAACCTTGATGCCAACCAGATGAGACTGGACCATCTCCAACGTCCTGAACTGAACAAGGGCACCGTCGACTTCATTGTACCAGAGGAATACTGGGCGCCACATCCACCACCTAGGATAAAGCCCTTATATCAACCAGTCACCCCTTTCCGCGAGGCGGAGAAACGCAAGCCTGCACCCATGGACTACGTCTTTGCCATAGACGTCACAGTGGACGCTCTAAGCTCAGGATTCACCGCACAAGCTTGCAATTCTCTTCTACGTGTATTGTACGGCGACGAAGCGGCTGAACCTCCTGTACAGCCGTGCATACGACCACGATCGCGAATATGTATCATGACGTTCGACAGTTCTGTGCATTTTTACGATTTATCGGTAAGTTACACGTCCTGTCATCCCCTTTCTTCCGCTCATTCTGCGAACTGATCTAACAGTCACATCTAGACCGAGCGAACATGTATATCGTACCAGACGTAGACGACGTGTTCGTGCCATTACGAGAAGGTTTGTTCGTCGATCCTACGAGTTCAAGGTATGCATGTTGCTCGTGTGCCGGGACGAGTGCTCACCTCTGTGTAGAGCCATCATACAAGGTCTACTATCCTCGATACCGACTCAACATGCTCGAGACACAGCATACGAGTCTGCTCTATGTGCCGCCGTGATAGGAAGTATGGGTGCTTTGGTGAGTACCAATAGTGTTTTCTTGAGTAAGATACCACTAATCCTGTCTATAGCTAGGCCGGGGAGGACAAGTGGTCGTATTTGCAGCAACGTTACCTACCATCGGCCCTGGAGCATTAAAACCAAGGGAAGACGAGGCTGCCTTATACGACACAGATAAGGAAACGCAACTCTACCTTCCCCGCAATGATGACTGGGACGAGGTGGGCCAGCAATGCTCAGACGAGGGGATTGGCGTGAGCATGTTCCTGGGCATGCACAAGCCTATCGACGTTGCGACTATCGGTGCGAGAGATCCTCTGCCATCATTTCTCTCTTATACTGATTGTGCGACCTAGGCCGGGTGGTCTCTACGAGCGGTGGCGAACTTTTCTTCCACCCACGGTTTGAGCCACAACGAGACGGCCGTGCACTCGAGTCGCAGCTGCGGCGCCTTGTGTCACGGACGACGGGATACAATTGTGCGATGCGTGTGCGATGCTCGTCTGGTGAGTTTCCCGGTCTCTCGGGGTATAGCTATCAGTGCTTCACCCGAATTAAGTGTTGTGTCGTGCTAATTCTGTTGTTCCTATGTTTCTCCTGTGACCTTTGACAGGTCTACGCGTATCCCAGCAGTACGGCAACTTCTACGAGAATGCAGCCGGTGATCTGGACTTTGGCACGCTCGATGCAGATAAGGCGATCAGTGTGTCCTTGGCGCATAGTCATACGCTCGACGAGAGGCAGTACGCGTTCTTGCAGTCTGCGGTGTTGTATACGACTGCGGACGGACAGCGACGCGTACGTACGTGCAACTTGGCGTTGTCGGTTGTCACCCTGGCGGGCAATGTTTTCCGGTTCGCGGACTTGGACACTACGGTGTCCCACTTGCTGCGCGAAAGTTCGTGTTTTACTTTCTGTTCATCTCTGTTTGAAGTAACACGATGTATTAGCGGTGTCGAGGCTGTCAAGCCAGAAGATCGCGTACCTGCAGGAAGAGTTAACGGAGAAGTGCTCCTCTATTTTACTGGGATACCGTAGGAATTGTGCAGCAGCGACCGCACCTTCGCAGGTATGTTGCATACCTGGTTGCACCGTTGAGCGGCTCACTGAAAGTCAATACAGTTAATCATTCCAGAAGCCTTCCGAGCATTACCGGTGTTCACTCTGGCCATAATGAAGAGCA